>MNCI01015670.1:981345-996872 GCA_015680685.1 Gnetum montanum | reverse complement strand
AAAGTTGGCTGAATCTCTTTAAGATAAGTCATTTGTAGTTTACACACAACGCAATTGTTTCATATTTTACAACCACACACCGCAACAACACACACACATGCTCACATTAACTACTGAGTCTATTTGGAGGTATCTGGGCCTTGGTGTTGCTAGAGACCAGCAAGCACCTAAATCCTGTTCGAGGATACTCGTTGGCGGTCACGTCCCAAATAGTCGCCAATACTAACATGGCTATAACATACACTAAAGGTTGACTAAGGTATAGATGAGTAACGTGATCAATACAAGGATCCCTTAGTAACCTAACTTTTTATGTAATTGCAGATGGCCCCCAAATGAGCAACCTAAGGTGATCCATCACAAAGACTAAGCTCACTTCCAATCTAGGGTTTGAAGAGGTGAAGATGGGAAAGCTCACTTTAGTGTTCTCCTATCTAATCTAGAAACTATGTCAATGTGCTGGAATCCTTGGTTATACCAATGATGTATCATGCAAAGCTCAAAATGCTTCTTTTGCAGAACTACTCAAATTAGCACCTCCAAGAAAAGATCTTGGAGAGGAGGAAGAATAGAAAGAGCAGAAACTAGAGTAGGGATACATTGCCCAACTGGAGCAACAAATCAAATAGCTCAAGCACCAATTGGCACAACCAAGTAGCAGCAAGAAGTAGGACCCAACCATAGACTACAGTCTGAACAATTGCTGCCACCATCTCAACCACCTTAGCAATAGCTGCTAACTTATGATTATAGGCCTGCACTTAGCCATCTCCAGCGGATCTTAGACCTTATGAGCTAGGGAACACCCAATGAGTTAAGCCTCTTTTGAGTTCTTGATGATGTAGTCTAGCCAACAGTGTTTGTTGATCCTGCCATAGGGCAGGTTTCACTCCAGTTTACACAAGAAGCACAATGGTCACAACAGATCTCTGGGAATGTCGCATCATTTCAAGTAATGGTTAAAATCAGTGAAGGGGTTACAGTGGTAGTCATGCAACACCAGGATTTGGTAGGTGCAGTGGACATTATCAAGGAAAAAATTAAAGAATCCTTTCATGTCCCTATTATACCACCAACAAATCTCATAGGTGCATAGGATGCACAAACATTGGTTAGTCCCACCATGACTCTGGCTAAACACAAGGATGTGTTGGAAAAACTACTACAGACAAGGTAGGTAATGACCTCCTTGTTCAACATCCCCAATGATGTCACTATAGCATAGTCCAAATTAATTTCAACTTAAGGAAAACTTGTCATCGCTGAGCATAGGTCAAGCATGTAGAGGTAGAAGCCCAAAGGCTTCATCAAGAGCTCATAACCTTAAAGGCGGAAAGGTAAGATCCATATTCATTGATTCCACCTCAGACAATGGAGGCTTTCCAAACTGAGCAATTGGCTCAAATGATAGAAGAGAATAAAAACCTAGTATAGGAAAGAGAGTAGGCAGTATGGGATTCTTCTACCACAGAAGTGTGAACCCATGCACATCTCAAGGCCCTTACCACCCTACAAGAAGAAAATAAGTAGTTAACTGCAGCAAATAATAAGTTGGCCTCTATTGAGCAGTAAAAGAATTTGTTAGAAGAAATTGTCCACTATCTAAGAGAGTAGTTGGTGCGGGTCAAACATGACATGAGTTGCCTCACCCAAGAAAATCGAACCCTCTCTATGGAGGAGGTGTGCACTATTTGACAAAAGTCAATCATTGAAATAAGTACATGGTAGAATGAGGCCAAAAAGCATGAGCACCTCAAGGAGCACTTTCATGACCAGGTGGGCATGTACAATGAAATCATTGAAAAAGAAATCCAGATGAGAAAGGGCCAAATATATTTTGTTGTCACCCAACGATCCGACTGGAGAAACATCTTGGATACATATGCCCTTGCTCACTAGGCAAAGGTTAAAAGTTGGGACCTACAGATTGCTAATCTGAAAGAGTACATGAAGTTGGCCAATCTTCAATACACCAACTTGGCCATGTTGACAGTAGGACGCCCACGTAATGAGCTCGAGAGCTAGGTAGCTACCACATATGCCTTGTATGAAAAGGAGGTTGTTGACTACAAAGTAGCTCTTGAGAAGCTAGCAGTTGCAAATACAGAATTGGAGGTAGTTAAGGCAAGCTACCATGGACAAAAAGATGTAGCTACAGACTTGGCAAGATGCTTTGTTGATTATCAAGAGTTGAGAGATAAGGCCAAGGCATTTGAAGAGTAGAGATGATAGTTTGTAGCATGGTATGTAAAAGCCAATCAAATGTTTCGGTAACTGCCATTCCTATGGGATGTGCCAGTTCCCTCACACATCAGGTCATCTACATGGACTGTGCATGATCCTAGAATAGAGGAGGAGAAATTTCAATCATTGCTACATCATCACAAGCCTCCGAAACTAGGAGATAAAGGCAAATGAAAGGAGATTATGGGAAAGCCACCACCTCTTGGCACAACGTAGTGACTCCATAATTCTTCTTTTTGTTCTTAACTTTGATTCTTATAATGTGTCATCATTCTATTGTAATAAAACACCATTGCAATGCAATGATTGTCTTATTAGTCAATAATCCCATACCTTTCACCATTTTGTATGAAACTCGAGGATGAGTTTTCATTTAGTCGTGGAGGTATGATGAATCGTCAAAAGCGATATCTGGGCTCTAATATCAGGGATCGAATATCAAGGATTCGATATCAAGGTCAGTAGGTGATGTTGGATATCTGATGTCATTTCTACCATACTTGCATATAAATATCACGTAGGGGAGGTGGAGATGGGGAGAGAGAGTCAGTTAGAGTTTTCCAATTTTAGTTCAAGTGTATGCCTGCAATGTGATGTTTATGGTTACACAACATCCTTATTTGAGTGCAATGTACTTGGACACATTACATGTTAGGCAATAAAGATTGAGATCATTTACATCATTGCAACATCCACTTTACATTAGTGATTTCCTTAGATTAAAATTTTAATGTCTTTATTTATTGCAGTTTCCAACTAATGTTATTTACATTCCCAGTCATTAAGCAGAATGAATATGACCAATTGCGAGCACATAAACGTATTGTCTAGTAACCCAGTAGCGATTAGCATTTGGTAATCCTAGTGGCAACTACGTGAATCCCAAGGTGCATATGGACAATTGGGTTTGGATACTCATCGCCTTAGATTAATATAGGATTTATTTCATACCCTTAGTTAATCAACTCTTTATTATCGTTCTATGGTAGGAGTAGTGTTAAAATATTACATCATACACCTCACTTCAGACTAAACCATACGTGAAAATGCTTCCACTAGTCTGACGTGGGAAGACAACGAACAATGAAGCACAATAACTATCTTAGAACTCACAATTAGCCCATCCATGGAGTTTGACCGGATCGTGTGTACGCACTCGTATTTGTATGGTTGGGCATAGGATTACCTTGCTACTCATCAATAAGGAAAGGAATCAACTTACCCAAGGGAGGAATAACTCTTCATACAAAACCAAATGTTCAAATTCAAATGAAAAGATTTAAATGAAGTTGTTAAGTATGAGAGCTTATCATGGGTATTTATAGCTTTTGCAACCCAATGGCAAAGGTTTGCTAGCCCCCAGGCATCAACAAAGGTCTATTAGTGCAGCCTAGCCATCTTGGATCCTTTCCAAGCATACTTTTCTCATCCAATTTTAGATGAAAGCTAGAACACTAGGGACCACATTGAAAGGTTCTTGAACGAAGCCAAAAAACATTTTCGTATGGCTAAAATATGCACCAAACTTGCAAGTCTGAAATAGGAGGCTAAGATGGAAACTTGGGAGGTAAAAAACCTCAACCATGTGTATGAAAACCACAAACATAAGGTGTGAGATATTTTCTAAGTTTAGGGCTTATAATCAACTTACAAAATGCCATTGGATGACTCATCACAAAATAATGCATATTGTAAAAGTAAAGTAAAAATAGTTTTTGCTTTCATAGATAAGATAAATGCAAAAGATGATGATGATTTGTTTTATTTTACATATTTTTTCCCCACACTTGTTTTCTTGAACTTTTGGTCCTTTCTACTTTTGTTTGGTTATAATCTTGTTAGTTTTAAGGACCTTTAATTAAGTTATTTAAATTTTATTTTCTTGTATTTTATTCTTTAAAGAACACAATAATGTATTTAGTACTTGATCCCTTGATCATCATTAATTGCCGCTACAATTTTCACTTTATAAAGAACATGGACAATCGTGTAAGGGCTAAAATTTACCATTATAAGAAAAATGAACGGAGACCCTGAATTTTTATCCTGGCTCATATAAGAAAAATGAGTAAAGACCTGAATTTTATCCATACTCATAAAGAAGCTCCACAATAGTTTATGTGCCGTATCTTTAGTCTTTCATTGTGATAGGGACGACCATGACACTAGCGTTGCAATCATCTCTACTCCACTGTTGTTCACAATGATGTTACGTTAAGATGTTATTGGCTGATTCTGATTCTGTTCCACTGCTAATATCACTCAAGAAGAGCTTCAACATGCTTGTTTCAAACTCAGCTCTGGGAAAGCTCCTGGATATGCTGGTTTCCCTATTGAGTTTTTTCAGAGGCATTGGAATCTTGTTGGCCATGACCTTTTCCAAGTAATTAAAGAGGCTATCCATCTTGGTTCTCTTGGACAAAATTTAAATCTTGGGATTATTCGCCTCCTTCCCAAATCAAGAGACCCTAATAGTTTAGCTAATTGGCGACCCATTACTCTTCTTAATGTGGTATACAAAATTTGGGCCAAATGCTTAGCCTTACGTTTGAAAAAATTCCTTCATAAAATTATATCCCCTCAACAAACTGGATTTGTCCCAGGGTGTTATATCTTAGATAATGTAGTGGCTACTTGGGAAGGTTTGCAATGGGCTGAGGATGATGGCCAAGACATCCTTTTGATGAAATTGGACTATGCCAAGGCCTACGACAACATTAAGTGGGACTTTATCCTTCAAACTATGTTAAAACTAGGTTTTGGCTCCAAGTATCTTCATATGGTGAAATGTCTCTTCTCAGATGCTAATGCGAGAATAGCCACCACCTTTGGCATCACTGCCCCCTTTGCAATACATAGATCAGTAAGACAAGTTTGTCCTCCTGTCCCTTATCTCTTTATCATTGCTGTGGATTTCCTTTGCCATCAAATTAACCATGATATTCAATCAGGGATGCTATATGGCATGCACTTTTCCTCTCCTCAACATCAACTGCTTAATATGCATTTTGCTGATGACTCTTTTTTTCTCCAAAATACAACCGATAATGTTAAACGACTTTTAACCCAAGTAGAGAAATATTGTTCTCTCTTTGGTTCTACCATTAATTGGTCTAAATCTTCTGTATATAGTTTTCATAACAATTATAGTAAACTCCCCACCTATCCATGGAAATTAATCCAAGACCATGAGATCATGAAGCTCTTGGGAATCCCTTTTCGATTTCATGGTCCTACTACACTGTGGGAGCTAGTTATCTCTCGTATTCGTAAGAAAACTGAAAAGTGGAAGGCTAAGCCCCTTACCTTGGTAGGAAAATATCTTGTTTGTAAATCCATTTGTGCTTCTACCCATGCATATTATTCCTTGTGCTGGGCTCCTTCCCACACAGCCTATCAAAACTTGGAGTGGTTATTTCGAGACTTAATGTGGTCATCTAAAGATTCCCAACGAGGTTTTCATCGTGTTGCTTGGAACATTGTCACTCTTCCTAGAAACAAAGGAGGATTAGGTCTATTGAATTACTACAAACAGGGACTCACCTTAGTTGCTAAGTGGTTAGTGCAACATCTGGACACCTCTGACATAATTGGAAATCTTCTCCAGCTAAGGCTTCATCAAAGTTTTCCTAAACATAAGCCTTTTTGGAAAAACATCCATCCTATTAATTGGATTTTCTCTCCTCATTCTATCTCCATTCCTGGTTCCCATGTATTCAAAAGCATATGGAAGGCTTGGCAAGTTCTCCACCATCATATTAATTGGTCTAATATCCATCTTAACCCTACTCTCCTTCCCATGCTTTTTCCTTGGTGGTTACCCTTGACCCCTGCCCCTCTTGCCATTACTAATGCAAGATTAGCCATTATTTGGTACCGAAAGGGAGTGATTTCCCTTAATTGTCTTCGTCTTGCTAATTAATGGATTTCTTGGGAAGCGTTTGAAAACCTATATGGAGCTTCGAAAGCAATGCGGATTTTCTTCCACCAGATACACACATTTCTTCATCAATCATTACACCTAGATGGTGCTATCCAAGGTCTATTTCATGGCCTCTATTAGTCTAATGGGTCAAAATTTTTTCCTTATCGGCCACATGTTCCCTTCCAATTGTTACACGATTCTTCCAAAGTCATTCTATGCTGTAATCGATCTTGGAATAAACAAGAATCAAAGGATTTTTGGATCTCTCTTTTCAACCAAATTTGGCATCTCCTGACTCTTCCCAAAATTCAACAATTCCTTTGGTGTTTTCTTCATCAAGGTCTCCCAATCGGGAAACATTTAGCATACCGTGGGATTCACTCCCCTAAGTGCCCTTTATGTAATGACCCTGAAAACTTTGTCCATGTTTTTTAGCTTTGCCCATTTGCTTAGCATGCATGGGAATGGGCTTCTAAGGTTCTTCCCTCATGCACTCTTACACAAGAGGCCGTAATGTTTGGTTTCTTACCTATCAGGTCCAAAAACTCTCATTTCCTATGGAAGATCCTTAGGCCCATCATCTTATATAATATTTGGTTCATGGGAATGTTGAAATTTAGAGGGATAATAAGAGGGAAAGAATGTTATGAAAAATAGGCTGAGGGTGAGAAATGGTGTGTGTGAGCTATATCATAAGTGAAGATTACAAAAAATTGCACAAGTGGGTCCTAACCAGAGAAGGTTTCAACCTATAATGCCCTTGTGTAACCACACTTAAAGTGTTTGTGGGCACTAGAAGGGTTAAATGTAATCCACACTAACTCCACAAAACACACACATGTAAATATCACCAAAATGAGATAAGAATTCTATGCTATATGGGACACGAGCTACAATTACATGAACAGTGAGATGAGATGGACTATAGAAAGGGATTGTAGAGATTGGGACATGAGGTAACTGACGTAGGGCATAGTGAATCTTGCATGTAAATCATGATTAACGTGTCATTAACCCTTCGTTCCAAGATCAGGACCAAGTCCATTCCTCTAATCAGTGACATCGCATCATTTTCATCCCATGATGAGCAACTATGAGAGTACCATAACAACAAGGCATACGATCACTTGACGTTTTGTTCAAGGGAGGATTGATTTTTGTTTTGTGGCACTTCCTTTTTCTTTCTTCTTTTTCTCTTTTTCTTTTTTTTTTCTCTTTTTTTTTCTTTTTGAATACTGAATCTAGAGAGGTTGCCAACCTTTAGGCATGGATGCATGTCTTTCCAGTGGGACCCCCTAGCATAGCATTGAATTTTTTGAGTGCCCTTTTGATTACTCTTACTCCCATTTTTCATTAGATCTACAAGGATCTTAGTATGACCATGTTTCCTGATAACACCCACAATCATCACCAAAGAGAATCCGCAAGTCCCCTTGATGTAACATCCTAATCATTCCCTCTTGGTCCATCCTTCTTCATTCTGGGTACAATGAACACAAAATTAATTTTAAGTTTTAAAAAAGTCAAGAATATCAATGTACCCTTGAACAGAACCTCTTATTTGTAGAATCGATGAGTGGGTGCAATGGGCTCACTGTCCAAATAATTTCTCACTCGAAACTCAATAACATAGAACACACCTCAACCAACGATCCACATGAGTGTTTTATTCGTAGACGAGATTACATATAAAAAAAATAAAAAGACAAAAACATAAAAAGATAAAACAAGAAATTGAAAAATGAAAAATTGGAAAACAAAAAGTTGTAAAATCAAAGAAAATGAAAAAGTGGTTATTAATCCTGCTTGTTACTAGAATGGGGGATATCCCCCGTAACTAATCGGTTGAGGATGGCAAGGATTAATAAATGGAAGATGAGGATCCTTGCATGTCGAAAATATTGGGGCCCATTCATACTTACCCCATCAGGGTTCACACACTTGATTAGAGTAAGCATAGTGGGGCAGTTTATACAATGTAGTTCCTGGATAACGAGTTGACCCATTGTGATAATTAGGACCGTTAGATGGTATGCAAGGATTGGAGTGTTGCCTTCCATGATTGTGTTCATTGGGCCGTATGGTTGTTGGAGTGTTAGTTGGTGGCCCTGATGAAGTTACATGAGGTGTTGGGTTCGAAGATAAGGGTGCACCATAGGGTTGTACTTGTGCTGTGTTGGAGGGTGCAGTGGCCTCAAAATTGTGTTGTCCCTTCCTAGGGTCATTTCTAAAGAAGGGATTCCTTCTATGTTGCTGAGGTTTCTCACTACTGTTGGAAATAGTAGTAGCATAAGTAGCATTCGTGGGTTGTTATGGTGGTGCAGACACCTTAGGAACAGTTGGTGGTGATGTAGAAGGAGGGAAAGGATGAGAATGTTGAAAATTAGAAGAAGTATAGGATACACAAGGTGGTGGTTGTGTTGGAGGCATGGGTTCATAGTATGGAGGAGAATGGTAATGTGGTGAGATAGAGTAGGTTGGGCCAATTGTAAAAATAGGATGTTGAACTAGATAAGAGTTTGGATTCAAATGCTACGAAGGGTGTCTCCAGTTTAGGGGTGGTCTCCCCCATGACTGGGATTGTTTCCACTGTGATCGAACACAGTATCTCTGTACGAACTCTAGATGTAATGTGTTTCCCCAATGCTCATGGAAATGTAACAATATTAGGCATTAGCCCCTGAGGTGATCGTACAGGAAAATGTTGCATTCATATCTATGATTGGCAATTGAGTTCTTATTTTCCTTATCCCTTCTTTCCGATTTTCTAGTGTGTTTTCCTACTTCTTGGGTTATCAAAACTCTATCTCCAATAATATTGATAAACTCTCCACACTTTTTATATGTCCATTCCAACATCTTATTGATCTTTGCCTCGACTTCTTCTACTGATTGTTGTATTGGCAAAGATAATTCTTTCTCCTTCTGATAGGTTGATTTCTCCCTTTTACGATCATGAACCTTTGTTAAGTTGAGATTTTGGTCCCATTGATGTTTTTCAACACTCTCCCATCTAGCCATTTCTCCTTCTTCTTTTGCTACCTACTTAATAAGCTCTTGGAATTTATGGGTTCATAGTTCGTATATGTGCCGACCGAAATCGTCGGTGCGAGGCTGGAACGTTGCAGACACCGAAAGATCAGCGGGCGAGCACAGTTGACCCTGCCTCCGCTTGAGGGCAAGCTGGAAAGGACGAAGGCAGAGTGCCTTGGATGGTCCGCACGCGGATCAAACAAGGACTTCCCCGAGCGCCGCCGAAGCGTTATACGCTGGGTTATACGTAAACAGGGCGTAAGCGATGAATCAGGTGTGCACGGCGTAAATATAACGGGCGTGAACGGAGTGGGGCGTGAACAGCGTAAACAGAAATGAACACAGCGTGAGCGTACGGGCGTGACAGCGTAAACAGTGGATTTGGGGCGTAAGCAGGCAAGCGGCGTGAACAGTGGGTGTATACAAATGGAGACGGAGCGAAAGTGCAAGCGGGCGTGAACGAAGGGTGGGCCAAATTGATGTAAAACTAAAAAAAGAGCTGACAGCGAGCGTAAACAGTGGTCGTCTTCGGATGCGAACCGAGCACAGAGCGCGAACGTGAACAGGCGTAAACGAAGCACGGGCCAAATTAACGTAAAACTGTAAAAGAACTTGCAACAAACATAAAAAATGGATTATAGAGTTAAAATGTTGTGCACTGGTCTAACGCAGTTGTGTAGGGACACAAGGCGGACGTAAAGCCCCGATGGACAGAGGGATGCAGCTGGTTGACGCGATAGGCGAGGGGCGGACTGTGCTCAGCGTGCAGGACTTCCAGCGTAAGCGTAAGGGTAGAGGGTTTCCGCAGCGTAATTGTTCTGGGTCTGCTCTGGTAAATTTCTGCCCGCCCTGTAAATGTGGAAAATTGGGCTATTTATAGGGGTAGGGTTACCGGGAAAAGCGGACGAGGGGACACGTGGCGTATAGACCGGGCGTTACAATTTAGAAACTCGGTACACGTTGGGCGTATACATTACAAGCTGGCGTGTACGCTGGGCGTACACGCTGGGCGTATACGCTGAGCGTAAACGTTACAAGCTGGCGTGTACGCTGGGCGTAGACGTTACAAGGTGGCGTGTACGCTGGGCGTACACACTGGGCGTACACGCTGGGCGTAGAGACCGACGGAAGTCCACTTGCTTCAATCCTTGCTCTTTGGTGTAATCTTCATGTTGCCATTGGAAATCCTGTCGTCGAGCGTGTGCCCCTGTCATATCTGGGCGTGTACACTGAGGAGCTGGGTGTAGACGCCGAGCGTAGACGCTGGGCGTGAACGCCGGGCGTGTACGCTGGGCGTATACGCTGGCACAACACTTAAACGATTTTTGTGGTGTTTCATTGGCCCCTCTTTGTTGACGCTTGGAGGAATCGACCCGAGAAGCGTCGACAAAGAAGCGCAAAACACCGCAAGCAGCTCGATAAAAGCCTTGTCCCTTGTCACCTGGCCAGACCTTATCGTACTGTGTTCAGTGGTAAATGGGATTGAAAGGGTGAGATTGGAAACTAGCGAGAAGGAAGGGATCGTGGGGATCGTTCGTTGCCCGAGAGACCATGCTGGGAGAGTAGGGTGCTCAGGTGTGCAGTGTGTCGGTCCTTGTCGATAGCCGTCTTTCAGCCGACTCGGAACTCAAGCGTGTGCGTCCTTTGGTGGAACGGTGCTCTTGGTGGTTTTTCAGGAGAACCAGTTGTCACTACCAAAGCCACGGGGTGATGTTTTGCATTCTTTGGAGGAACAGCTCCCTTCTTTGGGGAAACCATTAGCGAAGAGCCAAAGCCATGCGATAGGAAGTTTCTTGATTGCGTTTGACATGAATACGTTTTTTTTTTTTTTTGAACTTGTACTCATGCGCGAATCTTGTGTTCTATATCGTACGACTGCTGTAGCGTTTCGCAGTGTGTAATGGTTTGGTAGACGGTGGGTTTTCGGGGAACGGGGATGTGCAGGTTAACGGTTCGATCTAGTCTTGCCAGGTGGACAAACGGGCATTGTCTCATCTTGCTACTTATGATGAAACGCAACTTCGTACGAGAGCTTCCGAGCGTTATCCTGCAAACACAACTCCAAAGAGATAAGAAATCCATGAGTGAATTAATGAGTGTAGATTTAGGCAGCTGCAGGTGAACAAAAATATTGCGGTGATTCTGAGTATTGAATGTGAATGTCGACGATGCTGATGAAGGATGTGATGATTCTGACGAATGGAGGTGGCTAGGAGATGGGGAGTTGCAGATGAATGCGCTAGTTTATAGTCTTAGCAAATTATCGTGGGTTAGTTTTGTGTCGTAACCCATTGGACATTGCCCGTTTAGTGTCGTGGCAGACGTTGCGTTGCTAGTTTTAAGTCTTAGCGGACCATGAAGAGGCGAGCTAGTTTATGGTCTTAGCGGACTTCGTGGTGTTAGTTTGAAGTCATAACCCAGGACAATTCTGTGGTATCAGTTTATAGTCATGATTCCAGGACGATTCTGTGGTATCAGTTTATAGTCATGATTCCAGGACTGTTCTGTGGTATCAGTTTATAGTCATAATCCAGGACTATTTTGTGGTATCAGTTTATATTCGTAATCCAGGACTATTCTGTGGTACCAGTTTATAGTCGTAATCCAGCACTATTCTGTGGTATAAGTTTATAGTCATAATCCAGGACTATTCTGTGGTATTAGTTTATAGTCATGATTCCAGGACTGTTCTGTGGTATCAGTTTATAGTCATAATCCAGGACTATTCTGTGGTATTAGTTTATAGTCATGATTCCAGGACTGATCTGTGGTATCAGTTTATAGTCATGATTCCAGGACTGTTCCGTGGTATCAGTTTATAGTCATGATTCCAGGACTATTCTGTGGTATCAGTTTATAGTCATAATACAGGACTATTCAGTGGAATCAGTTTATAGTCATAATCCAGGACTGTTCTGTGGTATCAGTTTATAGTCATAATCCAGGACTATTTTGTGGTATCAGTTTATATTCGTAATCCAGGACTATTCTGTGGTACCAGTTTATAGTCGTAATCCAGCACTATTCTGTGGTATCAGTTTATAGTCATAATCCAGGACTATTTTGTGGTATAAGTTTATAGTCATAATCCAGGACTATTCTGTGGTACCTGAGTTCGTACTCATGTATAGAACGGTTTGAGGAACAGATGATTGGTTGGATTTGCAAACTCTTCTCCATCCATGTCGGCTAGTTTAAATGCCCCGTTATCGAATGCTTTGATAACAAGGTAAGGCCCTTCCCAGTTGACTAAGAATTTATCTGGGTGTTCCCGAACAGCTTTAAGTACGAGGTCTCCTTCTTTGATGGGACACTTATGAATGTCATGTCGATGTCGTTGCCGTTGTTGTTTATGGTACCATTCAATCTGATCGAGTGTACGTACGCGTTCCTCCTCCACTGAGTCCAGGTCGATGATGCGTAAATCATTGTTTTGCTCGTCGTCGAGGAGTCCGGAGAGTGTGATCCTTAGAGATGGTACCTGCAATTCTAAAGGTAAAACAGCTTCTGAACCATAAACAAGACTATATGGGGTTTTACCTGTCGAGGTCCAATACGTGGTCCGGTATGCCCATAACGTGTACGCCAGTTGTTCGTGCCATCTTCGTTTGCTCTGGACAAGCATCTTTTTGAGTACCGTGATGATTGTCTTATTTGTTGATTCTGCCTGCCCGTTGCTTTGAGGGTAGTAAGGGGATGAAAACGAGTGTTTGATCCCTAGACTATCGCAAAACATTTTGGTTTCAGCGCTACTAAATTGTGGCCCGTTGTCGGTGATGATTGCCATGGGAATGCCAAAACGGGTTACAATGTTTTCGAGGATAAAGTTGCATACCTGTTTAAAAGTAGTTTTACGAAGGGGCGCCGCTTCTACCCATTTCGTGAAGTACTCAGTCGCTGTTATAATAAAGCTATGCCCGACAGAAGATGTAGGTGTTATTGGGCCGAAGAGGTCCAGTCCCCACTTCTGGAAGGGCCATGTGATTTGTGTTGTGTGCAACTCGTTTGGTGGAATGTGGTTGAGATTACCGTGTTTTTGGCATACACTACATGTTTTGACCTTGGACTGACAATCGTGTTCCATGTGCGGCCAATAGTAGCCTAGGCGTCTTATTTTGGTTGCCATTGCCCTCAGTGCGATGTGCCCCCCGCATATTCCGTCGTGCACCTGTTCAACAATTGTTTGGGCCTCAGTGCTGTTGACGCATGTTAGCAGTATGCCTTCGTAGGATTGGCGGCACAACGTATCCCCTATTAATGTGTATTGCTTAGAACGCTTGCGTACTGCATCCTTGTGCGCATTGGTTAAATGTTGTGGCACTTCACCGCACAGGAGGTATTCTTTTACGTCATCGTACCATTCATTAGTGTGTGTTGTACTGATGGATGCAATTGGAAGTGCGTCGAGGGTGTTGGTTATGGGCTCGACACAGCTGGTCACGGAGCTTGGTAGTGCATGAAACATGTCAGGGGATATGTTTAAAGCTAAGGTTGCTAAGGCGTCTGCAATGGTATTGTCGTTCCTAGGGATATGTTGGACGTCAACCTTTTCGAATTGTTTAAGTAGGTGCTTAGCCAAATCACAGTATGGTTGTAGGTGTTGTGCTTTACATGTATAGACATCTGTGACTTGGTTTACGACTAGTTGTGAATCCCCTCTGACTACGAGCCGTCTAATGTCTGAGGCTAATGCGGCCACGAGACCTCTGAGGAGACCCTCATACTCTGCTATGTTGTTAGTACAATGAAAATTGAAGCGATAGGCGAAAGGCTTAATTTCTCCAGAGGGGTATGTGATTACAGCGGCAGCGCTTCCTCCTCGGGAGGTGGATGCTCTGTCGAAGTTTAGAACCGCCTCGTAGTCATTTGGCACCGTGTCTATTGTATATACATTCTCGTCTGGGAATTCAGGTTCTATTGTACCTGGATCATGCGTTGGCGATGTGGTCATTTGATTCGCTATGGCTTGACCCTTTACTGACGATTGTGCTACATAGTGCAGGTCAAACTCAGCTATGATTGCCTTCCAACGGGCTATCCTGCTTGACTCATAGATGTTTCCGGTTATAGCTCTGAGCACGTTATCTTTACAAATTATGTTAACTTGATTTTGGAAAAGATAATGTCGCCATTTCTTTAAAGAGAAAACTAAAGCTAAGCATGACTTTTCTACATCGTTATATCTCTTTTCGTGGGCAACCATTGCATGACTCAGGTAGTATACAGGTACCTCAATTCTGTCAACTCATTTTTGGCACAACATGGATGCGATCGATGATTCTGATGTTGCCAAGTAGATGTAGAACGACCTATCGTTTTTGGGCAGGAATATGGTGGGTAACCAAGCGAGTGTTGTTTTAACGTTGTCAAATGCTTCTTGGCACTGCGATGTCCATTCAAAGAGGGTGTTTTTGCGTAGTAGGTGGTTCATAGGTGTAAGTTTTCCCGTCAAATTTTCTATGAACCTCCTAATGAACTGCAACCGCCCTTGTAACCCTCGGAGTTCGGTTAGATTGCTAGGTGGTTTTAGGTTCATAATGGCCTTAACCTTATTGGGGTCTACCCGTATCCCTGCCTCTGAGGCTACAAATCCAAGCATTTTTCCCGTTTTGACGCCGAAAACGCATTTCTTCGGGTTAAGCCTTAGTTCGTATTTTAGACAACGTTTTAATACTAAGTCAAGATCTTGCACGTGTTGTTCTGGCGATTTTGATTTGACCACTACGTCGTCCACGTAATCATTGAGCGAGTGTAAGATATAATCACTGAAAATATACGTCATCACTCTTTGATACGTGGCCCCAACATTCTTGAGACCAAAAGGCATCATTGTATAACAAAAGGTTCCCCAAGGTGTCATGAAAGTAGTTCGGAGCTGGTGTTCCGGATTGATACGTATCTGGTTATATCCTAAGAAGCCATCCATAAAGGATAATAGGGCATGCCCAGCAGTTGAGTCAACTAGTTGATCAATGCCAGGTAAGGGGAAGTCATCCTTTATGGTTGCTATGTTAAGGTCCCGGAAGTCAATGCAAAGACGAATGCTTCCGTTCTTCTTTGGGACTATAACCATGTTCGATACCCATTCGGCGTAATCAACAGCCATAATGAAACCGGCTTGATAGAGCTTGGTAATCTCACTACGAACCACTAACGCCACTTCGGGCTTGACCTTTCGTGCTTTCTGTTTTACTGGCCTTAGTTTCGGATCAAGGATGATGTTATGCTGGACGATACAGGGGTCTAATCCGGGCATGTCTGTATAAGACCACGCAAATGCCTTCATATTGTCCTTAATTACGTTTTCGATGTCTCTAGCCAAACT
>MNCI01015670.1:869321-981175 GCA_015680685.1 Gnetum montanum | reverse complement strand
TGGTCCGTCAATGACCAACGGCTCGGTCAAGCGCTTGCAATCCATTAGGCAAGTTCCTGTAAATGAATGAAAAGCCTGATAAGATAGCGGAGGTCGTTTCAGGTCTTTCAGCAATCTTTAGCGTACATGTGTGAAAATGAGTTAACATGATAAACGAATGGCAGTTTAATGCCTTACCGGGCAACGAACGGCAGTTTAATGCCTTACCGGGCAATGAATGGCAGTTTAATGCCTTACCGGGTAACGAATGACAGTTTAATGCCTTACCGGGCAACAAACGACAGTTTAATGCCTTACCGGGCAATGAAAGCCGAAATTTGTTGTTTATGTCATTTTTGTGTGTAGATTTTATATCTTTTTTGAAAAATTCAAAACGAATTCGAAAAAGCGCGAAAAATGAGGCAAAAAGCAAGAAAAACGGAAAAGCGACGGCGACGGCGGCGGCGTCAGCGTCAGCGTGAACGCACTATAAAAAGGAAGCGAGGGCGTCATTTTGTCATTTCACTTTTGGAGCATGAGCGTGAACTGAGAGCGAAACCCCAGCATGAACGCCGAGCCAAACCCCAACGTGAACGCCGAGAAGAAACCTCAGCTGTGCGCGCTGAGAAGCCCCAGCGTACACGCCGAGATGGGCAAAGGCAAAGAACTGGAAGGCCGAGGGCAGAAAGGACCTGAACTGACATTCGCGGAGGAGAGCCAGGCGATGCTGCAAGGTCTACCCCGCCCGAGCGTCTCCGCGTGGCCCGGATCTTCTCGCAGGTAGGCTTTTGACCCTGCTTTCATTAATTTTCCATTTTCGTGGTGTAGGGTTTCGGCGTATACGCCGAGCGTGAAGGGTTGTGGCGGCGTGGACGCCGCGTGCGTTGTTTTCGACGTAGGGTTTTTAGGGTTTAACTATTTTTTCGCACGCCAGGCGTATACGCCGAGCGTGACTCTTTCGCACGCCGGGCGTGTACGCCGAGCGTGATTGTTTCGCACGCCGGGCATGTTTGCCAAGCATGACTATTTTTTGCACGCCGAGCGTATTTGCCAAGCGTGACTGTTTTTCGCACGCCGGGTGTATTTGCCAAGCGTGACTGTTTTTCGCACGCCAGGCGTATTTGCCAAATGTGACTTTTTCGCACGCCGGGCGTATACATCGAGCATGAATTTTTTTCGCACGCTGGGCGTATTTGCCAAGCATGACTGTTTTTCGCACGCCGGGCGTATACGCCGAGCGTGAATTTTTTTCGCACGCCGAGCGTATTTGCTAAGCATGACTGTTTTTCGCATGCTATTTTTTCGCACGCCAGGCGTATACGTTTCGCACGCCAGGCGTATTTGCCAAATGTGACTTTTTCGCACGCCGGGCGTATACATCGAGCATGAATTTTTTTCGCACGCTGGGAGTATTTGCCAAGCATGACTGTTTTTCGCACGCCGGGCGTATTTGCCAAGCGTGACTGTTTTTCGCACGCTAGGCGTATACGCCGAGCGTAACTGTTTTTTCGCACGTCGGGCGTATTTGCCAAGCGTGACTGTTTTTTTTCGCACGCCAGGCGTATACGCCGAGCGTGACTTAGGGAATTTTCTGTAAGCGTCTGAAAATATTTTAAAATGAAATTTTGGATGTTGATTTTTGGTGTTGTTTAACAGCTTGCAGAGACGTTGAGACGCCCCTTCTTGTAATTGAATTGGTTGGGGTCCTAACATGGTTTGATCCTTTGGAGGGTGATGACCCGACCCCGAACTTGGTCATTGAACATAATGGGGTCTGGTTCCGGGACGGGGCATGCGAATTTCTGGCTTTCTTGCTGGACAATTTCGATGTTGTGGTCTGGTCTCCTCTAGGCAGTGATGTGGCATGGAGCATTATTGAGGCTATGCTACCCGGCGCAGCAGAAGGCGTCAAGATCTTCATGGAGGACATTGATGAGGGGCCACTTGTCGCCGAGGGCGTTCCCCCCGGTGGTCCGAAATCGACCCGTCCGTTAACCCGTGTGTGGGACCAGCTGCTGCGGGGCCCCAACTACCTCAACAACACACTGTTCCTAGCAGGTCGTGCGCATACTTTGTTCCAGAATCCACCTGGCACAGTATACCGGGTGGAGAGGTAATTTCGTCCTAACCTTAGTTGTTCCCTTCTTTTTCACATTCAAATATTTACTCCCATTTTGACACATGTTTTCGCCCTCCCGCAGACCGAGAATTACGCCAGACGGGGCCTACGCGGGTGATGATGGGATTGGGTTGGCCCGCACGGCCGTGGAAGCATTCATGGTGGGTCCCACACTGTGCGGGACCGTTTTGGCTCATACTAGGGACGCCATGAGGAATTTCCCCAAGAAATTTTCGAAGGCATTTGCGCAATGTTCCGCACGTGGTTGGTTACATGCTGACTGGGCTCCTAATGGACCGATTTTCCTGCCTGCCTCTGATCTGGGCGAAACTTCAAGGTCCAACACCGAAAGTAAGTGGCCAAGTTTTCTAGATGTTGTGTTTGGTTTGGTCAATTGTCAAGTATCACGCTCATATGAGGGTTTTGGGTTTGCCTTTACAGCTGGCACCACCTCCAGCAAGGATTCCGTCGTGACAGGGAGGACCGAGGCTACTCTCTCAATGAAATTTGGTGAAACCAATGCTGCTCAGAAGTGGTTGCGAACGAAGGCCTCACCGTCTATTGTTGCCTTCTTGGATCATGCCGGCCTCATGGCGCTCTTTGTTGCCCCTAGCCCAAACGTTTCTATAGCGGAGATGATCGGGATTGTAGATTCATTCGATAGACCCGTCTCTTGCTATAGCGCCCGTATTAGGGGCGTGAAAGTGATTTTTGAATTGTCACCTCAATTTCTCGCGGATTTGTTTGGCGTACCTGCTAGTGGCATAAAAGTTGTTATGGACAGGACGCATAAAGAAATTGAGATGGTCCGTGATTTAGAGGATTGGCTAGGGATTAGGAAGGGTACCAAAGGGTTCCCAATGCAGGGGAAAACAAAGGTTGAGGAAGTTAACGAACTCTACCCCTTATTTAGAGCGCGTTTGTTCTCGAAGACGCTATCACAAGTCAAGACTTTTGGTGTTGAAGCAGTACGAGTCATGCGCACTATTCTGGAGGCTGGTGTGCGTTATAACTGGGCGGATTTTTTATTAGCAGGGATGACCAAGGATATAGAGCGGATGCGTTCAAATATAGAGGCACAATCCCATTTTACCTTTGCTTTCTTTGCTGGCTATATCCGTCACTTGGCTGAATTCTTGGTGGTTCGTGGGGAAGGCAAGTTTATTTTGCGTGATAGATATCAGTTATCTCGCCCCTGGGTGAACCACCTATTCGACATCGCCAAGTCCCAAGACACCCCCGAGGGGATTGATGAATCCCTTACGATTACCACGGGTGGATCGTCTGGCCCTTCGCTCCACACACGCGACAGCCGAGGGGTGGAACCCGATGAAGTACCCCCTACTTCAAGGAGGGCGGAGCGGGTGGTGAAGGAAATAATTGGCAAAGCGAAGTCCAAATTGGGGAAGCGCGACAGCACAACCAAGGGAACTAGCGAAATTGAGCGGCCTAGAGTAAAGCGGATCCGATTCAAGATTCCTGGTAAACTACTTGCTTTTTGTTTTACTTGTCTTACACGTAATTTTAACTGTTATTGGTTGTGTGTAACTGACTTGGCTTATCTCGAATTGAGCAGTCAAGAGACATGACCTGCAGCCTATACCAGAAGATGAGGAGCTGACCGACCCGGCGGGAGGCACAGAATTGCTGGAGGAGGGGACCGGAGGAACTGGAGGTACTGAACCCCTGGACGATCAAGCGGAAACTGAAGAAATGCTTAAAAGCTTTCTTACAGGGGACCTTGACCTTGGAGACCCTCCAACCCAAAAGGAGATCAGAAGGAACGGTATGTCTCATTACTCGGTTATGCAGCTTAATGTGTTCCTGGATTACCCTATTATGACTTGTTTTCGTTTGACTCAGAGGAGGGTGAGACCGTCTCAGAGAAGGAACAAGAGATCCCTCCCGAAGTGCCTCCGAAGGCTAGCTCTTCGCGCACCGATGGGCCTTTTACTTGGATGGAGATGCTAAGTAAAAGGGGTTTCGTGGCTGGGGTGGCTGAAGAGGTTGTCGAACGGATCGAGAGGATCAACCCCAGTATAGGTATGGGTGTATGTAAATTTTTCGTTTTAGAGTTGGATGCTTAGTCCCATTTGTTTTAACGTTTACCTTTTCCCACGAACAGGCGCCCAGCTAAGGTGGGACTCATCTGAGCCCGTCCATATGGAGAGCTTGCCCGCACTTTCCCCTGAAATTGAACAAGTGCCCAGACCCGTATATGAAGAGGTAGCAGAGGGTTTTGTTCATAATGCTAAAGCAGTGTGGACGTGCAGGCGCTCTATCGAACAATTGTGGCTTCAAATTCAGGACAAAGAGAAAGAGAATTCTGCCTTGTCAAAAGAACGTGATGATTTGAAGGCCCGCTATGAGTTCGCAGCAGCTAAGTTAAACAATGATCGCTCTTGGCGGACATCCGAGGTCACCTATACAAGGTATTGGGACCTTCTTAATCGCCATGCAGGGCTGATACGGAGGCTGGGGGAGCGAAGAGCCCAAATTGACCTGCTGAACACCAAGTGTCAAGATTGGAAGGCCTTTGCCTCCAAAGTTCGCAAATGGGGACAAGACGAAAAGAACCACAAGCACCAATACAAAAAGTCGCTAAAAGAAGTTTCAATTGAGAAGCGACAGTTAGAGATGTTTGTGGAAGGTCTTGGTCTGCGCTCCGCTTTTGACACCTTCGCCCAGAACATAATTGTGGAGATGGAGTCTCCAAAAGGGCGGATAACAACAGCTTCTGGGGAGGTGTCGGTGGGTGAATTCCCTCTGAAACGCCCCACCTGGTCAGCGGTTGATAAGGGCAAGGCTTTGGCTGATATAGACTTGGATCTGGATGGGACGGATTGGGCTAGTGTTCCTAAAGAGGAGATCTTGCAACGACTTGAATTCGGCCTGGGGGGACCTCCTATGGTCAGCATTTTGTCTCTTTTTGTTTTTGGAGTTTGAAATTCCGACATTCACTTTTGCCTTTTTGTTGACTGTTTCTTTTTGGTCTTTTCAGGATGAAGGTGGGGATGAGACTAGCGAAGTTGGCTCCAGTGGAGCAGGGGCGTCTGGTGCTGGTGGGCCTGAGGAGGATGATCCTCATGCCCCAAACTCTTAGCATTTTAGCATTTTTTTTTCAATTCAAACTTGTACTGAAACTGTAACTTGAATGTGACGACATTAACAGAGATTGTTGACTGTATGTAACAACATGCATATATATCTATATATGGTTTTTTTTTTGTTGATTTTGGGTATATCATGATGTGGAAATGTAAAATGTTTTGGTTTGTTTTCTGTTTTAAGTGCGATACAGGAATGCGATTAAAAGTAGAATGAAAAGCTAATACTGGTTTACGGCCATTTCGGGCCCCATGAGTATTTTATGGCCATTTCGGGCCCCATGCGTAGTTTATCGCCATTTCGGGCCGCATGTGCAACTAAGGAATGTTTTGGAGAACACGGATAGATTTCTCGGGTAACCGATCATTGCTGATCGTGGCTAGTTTTATGTCATTACGGACATGATAGTTTAGCGTCATTTCGGACCGGGAGTGACCGTTGATTGTTTTTGTTGTTTTATCATAGTTTAATGTCATTTCGGACTTTTTATAGTTTAACGTCATTTCGGACTAAGGATTTGCTTTCTATTTTAATTGTTTCTTGATATTCTTTATTTTTAAATCAGCGGATGTACTGACAGGCACTATTTTATACTCAGCGTCTCCCTCGCTGATTACGTTGAATGGCAATTCAGCCCAGGGGACGTTTGCTGGAATGTTTTCGGTGGTTGTACTTTTGAGCGGTTCGACATTGGTCGTTACTCCTCCGTTGTCCTCTTCACGAGGCCGCAGGTGTGGTGTGTCAAATAATGGTGTTTCAGTGTTGGGAGACTTTCGATCTGTGACAGAGGGCTTGCCATCTATTGGCGATCGGGGGTTCTCGTCATTTGGGCTAGGTTTTTCGATCTCTATTTGTGACCCTTGCTCTATTTCTAAACTTGAAGAGATTATGGGAATTGTCGCTTCCCCATGTATAACGACCTCTCCGCCCTCGTAGGGCAGGTGAATTTCCTGATGTATGGGAGATGATACGGCTCTTAACTGGGCTAACCAGGGCCTTCCTAAGATGAGATTGAACCCTGGCATCTCATCGACTACCAAGAAATCAGCGGATGTAGGGAACTGGTTTCCCGCTATAAAGTCAAGGGTTATCGTGCCCTTGACTAATACACGCGACCCGCTGAAGGATTTCAAACATGCAGTTGTCGTGGGTTTGATCGCGTCTGTAAGTCCCAATTGTTCGATGATTGGATATGGCACAACATTAGTGGCTGCCCCATCATCTACATGTACCCTATGTATCTTAAATTGGTTTATATGTATGGTTATAAACATGGGGGTCGTCGTCGTCTCGCCGGTTGTTTTATCTGTTTTGATGCTCTCGTCACGAAAGCTTAAGGCGTTAGGGCTGACCCCGCGAGGGGAATACATCACCGCATGGATTGCTGGTTCGCTCGGAGGCAAGTCCTCACTAACCGGGATAGATGTTAACATGCGTACAAGCGCTTTGGGGTGAGTCTGGGAAGTCAACACTAAATCATATAAGCTTAGAGACGTGTTTTTTTGTTTCAGTGCCTGAGTGACTTGCGTTAGGACCATTGCGAAATCTCTGCTGTCAGGAGCATTTTGGTTGAGAGAGACTGGGTCCATCGGGCCCAGGAGTTTTATCTCGCATTTTTGTGATTTGTCGTTCTTGCGGATGTTAGCAGTTTCCCGTTGTTCGTGCGTCCGAGAAGTTTCGCCGCTGCTGCCTATGTCAGGTTGATTGTCCGATGATGCCATAGGCATGGAGCTAAGAGGTGTTGGTTTAGGTGGCCCCACGGCTAGCCATTGGCGTTCCTTCTCCACGTGTTCGCATGTGAGCCTGTCCGCTAGGTGTTCTCGCGTGTTACAAGGACTTGGCCTCGGACCCTGGGATTGTCCAGGGACCTTTACGACGTATGGAGCAAGACGAGGTTGCGGGGAATGACTGGGCTAGAGCCTGTGCGGGCACTCGGACGACGTATGGAGTTGGCCTTAGTGGAGATGGGACCTCCGTCATTGCAACTGCGGGTGGTACTCGGACTACAAAGGGGGGAGGTCGAGCGTAAGATGTCGTTGTGCTCGAGGGATTAATGGGGGGAATGTGCACCACGTAGGGTTGTTGGCGCGTCGTCATGTTGGGGACGGGTGTAATCGAGGGTACTCGAACTACGTATGGCCGCTATGGGGTACGAGATGTCTGGGGTGCGAGCGTAGGCTCGACGAGAGGGATTTGAACTACAAACGGCTTGTTAGATATTTTCTTATTCTCCGGGTGTATCATATTAATGTGGGGTGTGTCGGGCTCATCATCACAGTAAATCGTGCTAATTGTGTATGGAGCCTCCTTAGTATTTAGGGGTCTTGGTACACTCCCATGGTTTGATTTTGTGGTTGGACGGGGTTAGCCCCGTCAAATGTGATGCTACCTTCGTCAATCATCCGTTGGATATCCTTCTTCAAAGTAAAACAGTAATCTGTTCCATGTCCCGGTCTCTGATGATACTCGCAAAAGCGATCCATCTGGAACCCTTTGGGCACGGGGGGCTCATCTGGCATTGCTAGGCTCGGATTCTGTACGAGTTGATAGAATCGGTCGTGTCTTTGAATGGCTGCAGGGGATAATTGTTTGTGGCTCATCAACCCAGCTTTTAAGAGCTGATCGAAGAGTTGAGAAGGCTTCATTGGCAGAGGCGTATATTGAGAAGGTTCTTTCCTCTCAAAATTCCATGTACGGTTTGTCGGATTCTGCTGCTGTGATGATTCCTGTGCGGTGGTTGTGGGCGGGGGGTGATAATAGTTAGTAGGTGGCATCGGTGGCTTTTGTTGTTGCGTCCCTGCTACGGCTGCTATAGTGGTTTTAGCCTTTTCTTTGTCTTTCTTAGTATGTTGATTCTTAAAGGCTATGTAGGCTGGATCGTGACTGTTTTGGGAAGCTTCTTCAATGTTCTTAATTTGTTCGAACGCTTGATTGAGATCTCGCGCATTGAGGTAATACAGTTTAGACTTAAAAAAATCGTTGACGGCCCCTTTTAGGATCGTAAGTAGGTAAAATGGGGAGATCGGTTCATGAAGCTCGTTCAGAGCTGCGCTCCATCTTTGAATAAATTTTTGGATCGAATCGAGAGGCCCCTGCTTAATCTGCATGAGGCTATCCAGCGTTGGCTCGGGTTTCAAGTTGTACTTAAACCGGGTCACAAACTGGCGTATAAGATCATCCAAAGCATAGATGGAGTTCCTGGGCAAGGCACGGTACCAATCGGGTGCCCTCCCCGTAAGGAACATGGGGAACACCCGGAGGACAGCGTGGGGCCAGGCTTGGAGCAGGGCGCATTCCAACCGGAATGTTATGAGATGGGCGTTAGGATCTATCTCGCCGTTATACTTGGTTAATGTTGGCAAGGGAACACCTTTGGGCAAGGTTAAAGGTGGGACAGAGGAGCTGATGGGGTCATCATTCTAGAAATCTACCACTTTCATCTCCCCATCGGTGACGGTTTTGAGGCGCTTTACCTCGTCTGTCAATTCCTGCATCATTCTTTTGGCATCTGCCCAATCCTACGCATTTGGGAGCAAGGTGGTTTGGGCTTGTGGTGGGCTGTATGGGTTAGACTGCTGAACGGTTGACTGGAAGGGTGAAAGTTGCATTGTTGGGGGTTGCGTTTGCGGGAAGTGTATAGTAGATGGCATCAGAGGCACTACATTATAGAGAGGCAGCTGTTGCTGCTGTGGTCGTGGCTGTGCCTAAGGCACATGAATCGGTGGCAACGTGTGGGGTGGTATGTAGTGGTGGGAAGCCTGGTGTGACGTCGTGCCCGTCATCGGCCACTGTCCAGCCATGTTGTACGAGGAGGCCCCTTGTTGGGTTACGACAGTGAAAGGGGACGCATGTGTTTGGATATGTGGGATGTAGTGAGCGGGTGTGGACATAGGTATAACGTGTGGCATTCTTACCACTTGGGACTGGGCTTGAAACGTCACTCCTAGGTTGCTGTGAGGGGGTTGTGCTTGTGAGGATGAACCTGCAAGTGTAAAAGGGAAGGCATTGGACAAAGGGTGGCCTTAGGGAGGGACTTGAGCTGACGCGGATGTTTCTTGTAACAGTGCTTGGGTGTGGTCAGAGGTAATGGGCTAGAGGGGTATGGTTTCCCCTGCGTCCGGGTTAAATACGGGGTTTACGTGGTTATGTGGACTGAGAGTATGATAGGAGTCTTCATGCTCAGATTGCGCAGCGAACTCGTCCTCTTCACCCTGTTGCGGTTCTACCGTAACCTGATCTAACGATTGGCTCCTGTGCAGAAGGAGCAGCGTAAAGAGCTCCGAGAATTGCTCCGGAATGGGGATTACGTCGTACGGGGAAGGGATGAATTCATACCCCCCTCTGTAAAAGATCTCAAATTGCCTTTTTACTTCCATCTCAGCCCCGTCTACTGCCAGGCCAGCTTGTATCTTAATACAAATGAAGTTGTACTCGTCTTGGCTTATGATGTTAGCGGCAGGGGCTCTCCCTTGCAACCTCAATGATCGACGGGGCCCCATTGTGGGTTGCCCTCCCATATGTTGTGTGATGGATTGCTGGGCAGCAGTTGCGTCTGAGATGTTAACGTTCTAGGTGGTAGCAGCAGTGATGTTGATGGGATTCATGATTATGGACGATTTGAGTGTGTGGAATTGATATGGATAACGGTGTATGCGGTGGCGTAGACAAGTCTACAGGCTAAGGATCCGGCGTAAACGCTGGCGTAAGCGTGTAGAGTGTACACGGGTTTGTCTGCAGTGTAAACGCTAGCGTAAGCGTGTAGCGTGTACGCTAAGTATGTGGCGTAGACGCTGGCGTGAGCGTGCAGCGTATACGCTAGGGTTTATGCAGTGTAAACGCTGGAGTCGACAGCGTAGATGCTGAGTCTAGTTTTAAAAGCGACAGCGAGGGCGCTGATCAGCGCAAACGTTGAGGGACGTGAAACCTGTTTAGCGAAGGGCCCTCCTTCTAGAGCCAAAAACTGTGCCGACCGAACTCGTCGGTGCGAGGCTGGAACGTTGCAGACACCGAAAGATCAGCGGGCGAGCACAGTTGACCCTGCCTCCACTTGAGGGCAAGCTGGAAAGGACGAAGGCAGAGTGCCTTGGATGGTCCGCACGCGGATCAAACAAGGACTTCCCCGAGCGCCGCCGAAGCATTATACGCTGGGTTATACGTAAACAGGGCGTAAGCGATGAATCAGGTGTGCACGGCGTAAATATAACGGGCGTGAACGGAGTGGGGCGTGAACAGTGTAAACAGAAATGAACACAGCGTGAGCGTAGGGGCGTGACAGCGTAAACAGTGGATTTGGGGCGTAAGCAGGCAAGCAGCGTGAACAGTGGGCGTATACAAACGGAGACGGAGCGAAAGTGCAAGCGGGCGTGAACGAAGGGTGGGCCAAATTGACGTAAAACTAAAAAAAGAGCTCACAGCGAGCGTAAACAGTGGTCGTCTTCGGATGCGAACCGAGCGCGGAGCGCGAACGTGAATAGGCGTAAACGAAGCGCGGGCCAAATTAACGTAAAACTGTAAAAGAACTTGCAACAAACGTAAACAATGGATTATAGAGTTAAAATGTTGTGCACCGGTCTAACGCAGTTGTGTAGGGACACAAGGCGGACGTAAAGCCCTAGTGGACAGAGGAATGTAGCTGGTTGACGCGATAGGCGAGGGGCGGACTGTGCTCAGCGTGCAGGACTTCCAGCGTAAGCGTAAGGGTAGAGGGTTTCCGCAGCGTAATTGTTCTGGGTCTGCTCTGGTAAATTTTTGCCCGCCCTGTAAATGTGGAAAATTGGGCCATTTATAGGGGTAGGGTTACCGGGAAAAGCGGCGGGGGGACACGTGGCGTATAAACCGGGCATTACAATTTAGAAACTCGGTACACGCTGGGCGTATACATTACAAGCTGGCGTGTACGCTGGGCGTACACGCTGAGCATAAACGTTACAAGCTGGCGTACACGCTGGGCGTATACGTTGGGTGTAGACATTACAAGCTAGCGTGTACGCTGGGCATACACACTGGGCGTAGACGCCGGGCGTAGAGACCGACGGAAGTCCACTTACTTCAATCTTTGCTCTTTGGTGTAATCTTCATGTTGCCATTGGAAATCCTGTCGTCGAGCATGTGCCCCTGCCGTACCTGGGCGTGTACACTGAGGAGCTGGGCGTAGACGCTGAGCGTAGACGCTGGGCGTGAACGCTGGGCGTGTACGCTGGGCGTAGACGCTGAGCATAGACGCTGGGCGTGAACGCTGGGCGTGTACGCTGGACGTGAACGCTGGGCGTAGACGCTGGGTGTATACGCTGGCACAACACTTAAACGATTTTTGTGGTGTTTCAGTATAGTTGACCTTGGGCATACATTCCTAAGGTCTCTCTTGTCGCATTACGTAGCCCATCAATGATATGATACATTAGCCTTTCCTCGGAGAACCCATAGCCTAGATAGTTGTTTAAGAATGCATAATATCTTTGTAAGGCCATGTCCAAGGGTTCATGTTGTGCTTTTTTCCATCCTTGGATTTTTTTTCTCAAGGCTGACACTCTTGCATAGGTTTGATATTTTTCGTTAAAGACTTCTACCATTGTTGAACAACGTCATATTGAATTTGGTTTTAATGATTTATACCATACTTTTGCTTGGTCAACGAGTGTCATAGGAAAGAGCTTAAGTTTTTGCCAACCATTATCAATGTTGTTCCATGTGCAGGAATTGTAGAAGGCTAGTAAATGTTGTTGCAGATCTAAGTCATAGCCTCCTGAAAAAGTAGGGAAGTTGTTTAAATCGATCCTAGGTAGATGGCTCTCTTTACGATGCCTACGGGAGATTTGAATAGTCTCTTGTATTTGCGTTAAGCTTGTAGTGGCCAATAGGGGTTCATCTTCATCGGGTAAGTTATGCTTTCATGTGTTGGGATGGCGTTGCTTCTGTTCATGTTTATAAGAAATCCCCACTTCAGGTTGTGTACTCCAATCTTCATCATCATATAGTTTGTTGGTTCTCCAATGAACTTACTCACTAAGTGTGGCATTACCATGATCTTGTAGGAGAGGCATTGTTGTGAAGTTGTGTGTGAAATTATGTGTGACTTTTAATAATTATTTATTTCTAAAAGATATATCGTTAAGTCCTATATAGTGACCTTGTATGATATAACTAATCTAGATAACTAGCACCGTCCCCAACAATGGTGCCAATGATGAGTGGTGAGGTACCCCTACACTCAACCATACGAATACAAGCGTTACATGCATGATCTGGTCGAACTTCGCAGATGCACTAGTTGTGGCATCTAGACATTTAGCCTTAGGTCGCAGTTCACTATCTTCCCACTTGGACTAGTATTAGCTTTGTCACATATGGTTTAGTCCAGAGTGAGGTGTATGATGGGTTTCTAATCTAATGCTACTCCTGAAGGCAATGGAAAGTAATAATTACTAAGCTAGGAGAGAAAGGGTGAGAGAGAGTATAAACTATCCTAAGTGCGATGAGCATCTATTCCTTGATTATCCGTACACATCTTGGACTTCATGCACAACTACTACTGGGATTACCAAGTGCAGATCCTAGGTATGCTATTGGGTTACCAAGTAGTCACACTTAAATGCTCGTAATTAAGTCATACTCATTCCGAATTTTAACATGAGATAAGGGTGAGAAGATATTAACTAGGAAAGCATTAAGAAAGCAATAAATAAAAATTAATTAATTAAATAATTAAACTAAGTGAATGTTGAAATGATGAAGTAATCTCGATCTTTATTGCCAGTCATGTGTGTGTCCAAGTACGTCACACTCGAATAAAGGATGCGATACAATTACAATCATCACACTTCAGGCATACACTGGAAAATAATTCTAACTCTAAGAAGGGAAAACTACAAGAGTTTAGCTAAGGGACTAAGATCTTACTCCCAAAACTCATCTGTCTACCTCTTATTTATAGATGAGGAGACAAGCCACGATATCGCGTATGTGATATCGCAACTTGGCATGTGATATCGCGTACGTGATATCGTAGTCACCCAATATGACGACTCATCACTTATCCATCTTTTCTTTTTGCTAGCACTATGTTTTGAAATCTTTCTAGGCATCCTAAATGTCTATGGTATTTGTTATTGGTTACTCCTCTCTAACCACTTTTTGGATCTATTCTATGTTTTGGATGATCCATTACCATGATTTTAGACTTTATATTTTTTCAGTTAGTCACTTGAGCTACCATTGTTTCTCAAGTCACTAGTTGCTATTTCTAATCCCTCATCCTCCTCGTCTACTTCTCTATCTCCTTATTCTTTGCACTCAATTCCTTTTTTTTTCATTTGTAAAGTACTTTCTTGAGTCATTTTCTTTTCTCATGTTATCCTTACCCTTCTTTTCCCCTCACTTCTTCATTCCATTTCTACTTCAAATGTTCTTTCTTTTCCTTTTCTCTTATTCTGTTTCTTTTCCTTTATCTTAGATTTTGATGTTGTTCCCTTTATTTCTTCCTTTCATCTTTGAACTTATGTACCTTTTCCTCTAGTCTTATGGCCTCAACATCTTCAAGGCATGCTTTGTTTTCCATAACCACTTTCCATCTCTTCTCTTCTTACTTTTCATCCTTTGTCTCTTACTACACCTTTACTTGTACCTCTATCCCTTTCCTTTCTTTTGACCCTTTCATCTATTTCTCTATCACCTCCTTTTCTTGCATTCTCCTCCTTTTTCTTACTCTTTTTTAGAATCCTTTTCCATTTGTTGCTTCCTCATATTCTCCTTCCTATAGTCTTATTCGTTCCATACACCTCCCTCTTCTATCTTCAGATCTTTTGTTCTTAACTAGGATCCTATCTTTTTCTCCTTGTCAGTCATTTTCTATCCTCCTTCTTACACCTCTTTGTCTCTTAAGACCTCTCATGGAAATTTCTAATGGGTATTTAAAACTCAAAACCTATAAAAAACTAATGCACCATTTTCTAAAATAAAATAAGTTTTTTCTTTATTTATATTTTTAAAATCAAATACATGTTTGTAACACTCTTGATCTAGATACCTTTACTTTGGTATGTGTTGCGATTTCAACCTTGGATGTGTAGTGTTTAGTCTTTTTGTTGCATCATGCATTAGCCTTGTTATGTACATTTATTGGTGTGATGCTTTGATTTTATGTTTTAATAAAATTAATATTTTATTTTTCCTTATTAACATTTAATTATTTTATTTTATAAAGTATATATGCACTAGCTTTGTTGAGGTTTTGGATATATAGGTATTATGAACTAGATGGGTCATTGTACATGGGGTTCTATAATAAGCTTTTGGTGTATATATGATTGAATATATTTTATTCTTGCTTTCTCTTGTTGTGGCTAAATTAATATTTTAATTGGTAGATTGGAATGATCAAAATAGAAATATATCTTGATGATAGAATTTTTGGGGAGTTTGAACTCTAGATCTTATATGGATCATAACTCAAAAACATTTCACATAAGTTACTAGAAAATAATAGGAAGTTTGATTTTGGAAATAGTTAACATTAGGAATAGAAACACATATTTTAATTTTATTAAATAGTCACATATTATTTTAGGCTTTAGTTACCCATTAACATTATATAATAGAGTAAACCAAAGCTTAACCTTATCCTTATAAATACTTGTTTCCTCTTTCATTATAATTCATCCAATTATGTTAGAAAATATACTCTAATCAATATATAATCACTAATTTCCTAATAAAAGGAAAAAAATTTATGAAATATTATGATGATCCATGAAGAGTGTAACATCTTATTTCTAGATATCCATCCTTTTTGTTATGTCTTGTGATTTGAATTTTTGATGTGTTATGTTGGTGACAACTTTGGACTACCATTGTTTTCTATTTCTTCTCTAGCAACAAGAAACCAATGGTGTGAAAAGCTCTACTTAAAACCAATGTTTATCTCCTTCTTGCAATAAAAATCACAAGGCTAAGTGTGCTTTCTTTCAAAACTTGAGTTTAGGTGTTTGCTAATTTTTGGAAACACCAAGGCCTGGATACCTCCAAATAAGCTCAATGATTGTAGAGAACTATGTGTTTTGGGCTAATATTTAGTATAAATTTCATGGTATTATGTGTTGGAAGTTTTAACAACTAATTGTGCTTTAATGAAAAGATTCTGCCCCTTTTTACTCTATTCTATAAGCAAATAAATTTCCAACTATATTAGAGCTACTTAGTCTACATAATCTTGATCATGTGCTACCTATACTAATTGTCCTTTCATCTAATGCTTAAGTGCAATTCAATAGATCTATTTCCAATCTTCCTTAGAGATAAAATTCAATAAGAAATACTGGAAATAGAGAAAGATTCAATGGATTTTGAAAAGTATAATAGTAAAATTGCATAAAATCTTAAACATTGAGATAAGCTACTATTGACATAAGTAAATATGTTGGAAAGCAAAGCTGTTTGAATCAATCAATAATATCAAAAATTGCTAAATGGCTAGCTCAAACAAGCAATTAAAAAATTCCAAGAAACAAAATGTAAGGCACATCATGATCTTGACTACTAGTAAAGCAATTATGATAAAGTAAGCAAAACAAAAATAACTCACAGAATTCAAGTAAATGAGCTAAATTAAATTTGAACTTTATGTCATTATACAAAGATATTTCAAGAGTGAATTCCTTCTAACTTCCTCCTCCTCTAAGATGATCCTTAAACAAATATGCTATAGGCTTCCTATAGCAGTCTTTGGCAATTATAATCATTACAAGAGTTTAAAGCTATGGTTGCCTCATGTAATTGTAAACTATTAGAAAATTGTTTAGCCCATTGATAAATTCTTCTCATCTTCTGAATCTGAAATTCGTCTATCGATAACTACTATGTTAGTTTTCCAGGATTGAGAACAATTTTAATGAATTGATTCATTATATTTTGTTTTGTGTTGTTAAGCCCTTTGAGAATGTCCTCAACTCCTAACTAACATAAATTTGATTCTATTATTGAATTGGTTATTTTTGTTAGCATAGCTCCTACATTGGAATAAGCCTCTTTTAAATCAAGCTTATTCTTAGTAGTTTCACCAATAATTCCTGAAACTATCATCATCATCATATCCAAGAACTCCTATTTGTATGGTGGTAGTACTTCTCTTTTCACTTTGGTTAGGTCATATAATTCTTTGGCTGCTATCCATTTCCATGAAAATAGCTTATTTTCCTTTGATTTCCACAATTACTTATTTAGTTTCTCATCCTAATTCTTTGTTTTAATTAACTTTAGTAATTACATCTTTCAAGTTATATAGAGCTATGTAAGAACAATCTAGGGCTTTTTTTTCTTGGATTGTTCTAATTTTGAACTTGTGATAGTTAATATTTCCTCCATTTGAGTTGATTCTAGCTCCTTATTTTTTAGAAATGATTCTTTGATAGTTATTATTACTTTTAGCTATTCATTTTTCTCTCTAGAGCTCTTCAATTCATCTTGTAGCTTCAATATCTCATGTTCTTTTTACATAAGAAATTATTTAAGCTTAGTTATTCAATCATTAGTTATTTGTCCCATATCCTTAATCATAATGGCTACAGTCTCTAACATATCTTGATGAGACATCCTCTTCATAGTGAAATATGACACTGGCTTTCATTTCTAGCTCTATGGGTAACTTATGATTGAGGATGATGTATCCTTCTTTCCCTTTCACTCTGAAGGACTAAGTTGCTCCTCTCATTAAGTATATTGATGGAAAATTGAGGACAATGAGGGAAGAGGATGAGCTTTCTCCTTCCTTCTATTGTTTTTCTTATAGCTTGTTTAATTTTTTTTACTCCAAAAGCTATTGATATGATAGATCTTTTAATTTATATTACTATTATAGTTGCTATTGCTATAGCTCCTTTTCTACCCTTGCTTAATCAACTCTTGGTTTCATCATGGCTCTGATTCTTGAATACTTAACTTTAGCAAGGAGAACCCTTTCATCATACATTGCATTTTCTAGTTCTAGTAGGCTTCAAGAAAAATAATTTTTTTCCATTTAAGCTAAGAATTCATCTAATAAGTCTCTTTTAAAAGGATGATCTCTATCTTTAATTCATATGCACTCTTCAATGATTAAGGTATCTAAAGCTATAACTAATAACTTCATTGATAATCTCTTCTTCAACTATGTTGGAGCTTCATCTTTTGATTTATTAACCTTCCTATCAGCTACTCTAAGATAGATTACATTAGTATTATTTAGTTGATGGATCTTTCTAGTCTTGTCAATGGAGTATATTCTCTTCAAAGCTAGAGGAAAGATGGATTGTTCCCTATGCCTTCTGACCATTACTCTTAAATTTCATGAATTGATAAATTCCAAAAAGCTAAATTCTAGAGGAAAAACATCCTTATGCTTGTAGTCATGTTGTAGAGGGCTTTTTCACATCTGATGCCCAACTTCTAAGGTTTTCAAATAAGGATTCACAAAACTTGGTAACTTGAAGGCCTTCACTTCAAAACTTGCTATGATGATTTTGGTATAGCAAGCATGTAGAAAGACAAGTTCATGATACTTACCCCATTTTTTTGTTAATAATTTGCTAATCAACTCTTGGTGGAAAAGCTCCTAAAATCAACTTGATTAAATGGGGATAGACACAATTCATCAAAAACTATAGGGCCTATGCATCAAAGTACATTCTCTAGTGGACAACTAGGAAGAAGTCCTAATATGGATCTTTTGGATGAGCTCTTCTTTGTGATGTGTAATCAATAAAAATTAGGGCTATTCTCTCATGTTTTGGAACTTTTCTTAATAAAAAAATCTAACAAAAATGAGCTAAAACTTAATTGAACCCATTGCTTATGAATTTTTGAAAGGCTCTATTACAATGCATCATTCATATATTGAATAGGAATGAAATGCCTCTTATTCTCTTAAGCTACCTAGGCCCAAACATGATAATATACAAATGTATTAATTTCAAAACTAGGAAAAAAATTTAAAGCTAAAATAAAAATCCTATGAGGAAACTTTAGCTTTAAAGCCTTTAGAATGATGTTCCTATATCCCCAAGCCTTTGCTAAATTAGGTGGTCGTAGCTTGATGATCTTCCTAGATTTGAGATGGTTCTAGAACTTTCCACTGAACACCTCCTCATTGTACTAACAAGCTTCTATATCAATAATGCCTAGTTTTTTTATCCTGTAAAGCTTGTATGTCTTCTTAAGGATGATGTTGATGTAGTGCTTTGTACTTTCCTTGAATTGTAGCTTTTCCTTTTCATAAACTATTTTTTCTATTAGGAAATTCAAAATATCTTTTATGAGGCTTGTCCTAGGCTTGAAACCAAGATTATGGAGTCCTATTTTCTCATATATGTCTCACCATTCTTCCAATGATACTATAGATTGAACTTTCCTTGAATTGTAACTTTTCCTTTTCATAAACTATTTTTTCTATTAGGCAATTCAAAATATTTTTGATGAGGTTTGTCCTGGGCTTGAGACCAAGCTTATGGAGTCCTATTTTCTCATATATTTATCACCATTCTTCCAATGATACTATAGATTGAAGGCCTAATTTCTTTATTAAATCATGATCTTCATCAAATTCGAATAGGCCTACCTTTTTCACTTCTAGGTTTAATCATGCAACATCAATCCATTATTGAAGTTGATAGATGTTTAGGTTAAACTATTATAGGTATTCTAAGAAAGCAAAAGTATTAACATATTAGAATTTTTGAGATACCTCTTCTTTTTCTTTTTGTAACATCTTGGATGTTTTTATAAATGATTTTTTGAGGATCTTAGAGCTTTTCTTTATGCTTTAATGGTTGCTTTGTCTCTACTCTAAACTCTATTTCAACTCTTAGCCCTATTTGTTAATGACTACATGTTTAAAATCCACCTAGATCCCAGTTATTAATATTTAGAGCTTTGTTCTTTAATTCACTTACTTTTAGATAGCTTTTTCAACTTAGTTCTTGATACATATCACAAACTTTAATTTCATTGAGCTAATCCATTAAAGCTCAAGGGTTTAGGCTTAACATCTCAACCTATTCTTATCAATGTATCTTCATATAATCTAATCTTAGTGCTAATGTTAGTTTGTAGAATCATATTTGACTATGCTTGTAGAGATAAGTTTAGCTTTTTAAATTCATTTTGTGAAGGATTTGACATGGTAGAACCATTCCATTTCTTGCTTTTAGAATCAAATTTTATCCCAACAAATGATCTCCTTCTTCTAAAGTTGACGTGACAAATGAATTGAGCCTAATTCATAAAATTGTTTTTGGTTCTATGAATAAGCTCATATTAATTTTTCCATCACTCACATGAAAAAGCTTTCAACTCATAGAGTTAGTTCATAAAACCATTTTTGGTTCTACAAGTTTCTTCCTTCTAACATGAAAAGATTTGTAGCTTACCTATTGGATCAATTTGTAAGATTAATATTTTTTATTAAAAACCTTTTTCTTTCATTATAGCTTTTGAACCTTTAAAAATATTTTTTTAATATGTTGATCTTAGCTGTAATTGAATTTAACTATCTATGAAATGATCTTTAGTAGCTCCCACTATGCTGATGTTAGCTTCTAGAACCAATTTTGAGCCTATTCATATAGTTGGATTTTGGTTCTGTGAACCCATTCTATAGAAGAGTTGACATGGTAGAGTGGTTCTTGGGCTTCTTTATAGAACCATATATACCTCTAGGTTTTTAATCCATAACAAACTTAGTTGAATTAAAATATAATAAACATGCACGTAAATTGAACTTCTAATATTTGTGGATCCAATATAGGCTCTGTTTAAGTTGACATGATTTATAGAACTTGTGTAGATTTCCTTTTAGAACCATTTCATAGAACCACCTTTTGGTTCTATAAACCTACACTATATAAAAGTTGACATGACAAGGCATTTCCAAAACTCATTTTTAGAGTGGATGCTTCTAGCTTTATGAACTTATTACCTTTTCAAAGTTGATGTGGTAGAATCAAGAAGTAAGCTCATTGTAGAATTGAATTTTGGTTCTACAAACCCATTTCTCAAATAGCTGATGTGGCTTGTAGAATTAATTTTAGATCCATTCATAAGATAAATTTTCAATTCATATATTGGCTCTAAAAATTGATGTGGAAGTTAGGACTAAATATCTTTTAAAGCTTTTGATGTATCCTTTGGAAATAGTTTAGTTATTCATAGAACCATTTCATAGAGATGCTTGTTGGTTCTACAAACTTGTTTATGAATCATGTTCTATTAATTGCATCAATAAAACTTCATCAACATGGCCTTGTCATCTGGGCCTCATCAACGAGGCCTAGTTGATGCATCATATTATGAGTCAACATGGCTCCATCGACATAGTATCTATAGTTGGCTATAAATATGCACTTGTAGTTGCATTTATGGCAAGGAGAGATTGTATTCATAGTAGAGCTCTTGTAGTTTTTCCATTCAAAAGTTAGAATTTTTCCCTTGAGTGCCTACAACAAGAGTTATTAAGTGTACAGATCTTTATTTGAGAATTGTTGTACCTAAGCACAACTCTGTGTGTCGTAATAAAGACGAGCTTTTTGATAAACCTTGTAGCACTTTTAATAGATTAGCTATTTCATTTATGCATTTAATGTTTTTAGTTATTTATTAAATGTTTTTAATTAGTTATTAATTATTTTTTAGTTATTATGATAATGAAGTAATTAAGACAAATAGATTATGCACATAAGTATGACTACTTCGAGTGTAACATGTATTCGCTTAGTAATCTGAGCAGTGTTATTGCTTGGTTCACCCAATAGCGTAGCACTTGGTCACCTAGCAGTGGATACGTGGGTTTAGGACATGTATGGAAAGTGGGATCAGATACTTATGTTAGGATTAGTTAAATGCTAGTTAATTAGTTAATTTAGTCTAGTTAATCCAATTTATTTCATCTAGATTTTTAGGACCAAACTATAAAACACAAAATGATAAAAATCATATGCCTCAATTACACTTAACAATACCAATGAGCATCACAAGTGTAATTGGAAAGACAACGATTGACCTTAGGACTAGATTCACTTCCTAGAATGTTGGTTCATTGGAAAAAATAAACTTCGTAGAATTTGACCCATACATGTATGAATGCTTTGTGATTCATATGGTTGGGTGTAGGGGTACCTCGCCACTCATCATTGGCGTCGTTGCTAGGGACTTTGTTTTTTGAATGTGCACTATTTAGGTTTAAGTAAATACCATTAATATCTTTGTATGAATTTCAAGGTCAATATCATTCCTAATATACATAGAATTATAAAAGCACACTAATAACTTTATCTTGTTTTTCAAAATGTCTTCTTCTTCTTGCAAGCATGAAGATACCAAGCCATTCGTTCCACAAGAGTGCAAGGTGGTATACACTCATGTAGATGAGTTTGTGCTAAATTTCACCTTCATCCTACATCAAGATGAATAGTTGTAATGGCATGATATGGAGGGCAATGTCATCTTGGCCCCCGATCAATCTGTGCCCGAGATGCTATTCAAAATCCTTAAGAAGTTAGGCATAGAAAATATTCATGAAGAATATGTTGTGGATGGATATGACACTCAAAATGACTATTTCACTAAAACACAATGCAAATAAGATCAACATTAGAAGAAACTCCATGAAGCTACATAGGAAAAACATTACACCAATCCCTTGTTCCTACTAAATCAAGATGACATTGAGGATCCTCCTACTAAAGGTTCTTAACATAAAGATTCTCCACCCCTTGCTACTGATGGTGAGGGTGTGAACCTAAACCTATGATATGCTATTCATAAATTAGGTTTAGAAAAAAGTGACAACCAAGGTAGGAACTTGGGTAAACACCACAACAACAAGGGATCTAAGAATGGTAATTGTAATAAGTGTAAGAGTGGTGGAGAACACCATGGTGGTGGTGGTGGTCCACCTTCCTCTTCATCTGATTTCAAACATTCCTCTTCATGTGATGGTTCTCATAGAAGCAATTGTTGAAACAACTATGATGAAGGTGATTAGTGAGATAATAATGATTGTGAAGGCCATCAAAAATGAAGGGGTGGTTGAACCCATCATCGGCACATCAACATAGTGATGATGATGAACCTCTATTGGTGACTCGAAGTATGCTCAACATTGTAGAGGTAGTGAAAATCCCAATCAAGAATATGAAGGATAGTTAGATCAAGCACCTAAACATGAATAGTATCCCAAGATTTGAAGGGGGATACAAGATTTTCATGATGCTTATGCCTTATAGAACATATATAATTAATGGAAAAAGCTCAAGCTTTTCCCAAGGACACTCATTAAAGAAGCTAAAAGCTAGTACCGGTCCTTAGAGCTGGAATCTATCCACAAATGGAGTACCATGTTACAACTATTCAATGACAAATATCAGATGTACTCTAGAATGTCTAATTTGAGAAGGTAAATCCAAGGCTGGAAACAAGGAGCACATGAACTATTGGATGCTACCATGGGTCACTACTATTCACTCTTACACTGATGCCTTGGCCATGGTTATTCTCAAAGGGAACAACTTTGCCACATCATAGATAGACTCAGAGCAAAGACAAGAAGAACCCTTGGGATGTATGCCCAAGGAAGATTTTCTGAATTAAGATCTCATTAGATCTAGAGGCTATTTATGCAAGTAGCAAAAGAAGAAGGTGAGCTACAAAAAAGAGAAAGTGTTTAAGAGTATAATAGAAATCCATCTATCAAAAAATGAGAGGTCTAATTTTGTGATGAGCAGGAGTTGCCACTCGATGAAGTGATGAACAGAAAGACCTTGCCCATCCAAAAATTCATTTTTGATATTTTTGCAAAGGTTGATAAGTTATGGGACTCTTTGAATGAAAAATTTCAAAATTCTTTAAATATTGCTATAGAATCCAAAGAGCAAAATAGTGATGCAATCGTAGGAGGTGAAAAGAAGTTGGATGTGCCTACCAAAGAGGTAAGGGCAAAGTTGCTATAGTAGAGGAAGTTGTGAGTTTGACTCTAATGATGAAACTAAATGTGACATTTTCTAGTATGAAAATCTAAAGGAATGTTTCCCTATAGTGTCACACTTACAAGAGTCTAGAGTGTATGCATTGAATCCTCACCTAGCATGTAGGAAAGCTCCAAGATGATTGCCTTATCCTCAAGGTATTCTAAGATAGTTCCACCAGCAACAAGTAGCTTACTACCCAACTGGAACTCCTTCACAACCTTATGAACAATACCAATAGTGGTACCAACCACAATCATGGGGGATGCCACCACCAAGGTAGTAATACCCTTATAGGCAACTAGATCCATATGGGTACTATGTTCAGCAGCCCATCTCCCCTAGAAGTTCTACAGGCCACACATCATTCCACCATCACTATTATCCTCTAGAGTACCATCAAACAAACTCATCCTCTACTCAAGGGAAAAATACATATTCATATCCATATCATCCTCTACATCCCTTTGCACATAGACCTCCACCTTCAAACTAGTTACCTCTTGCTCCATCCATGTAGGGTGAGATTCTCCATAGTAGCAACAATGAAATACTACAAGGGTTGTATAATCACAACCAGTTTTTCAACCAAGTGGTTTGGATAATTGATCAAGGAAAAGATCTTTCTTCCAACATAACAGTCCTCTTTAGCACTCACAATCTAGTCTGGTTGATCACCTACATCTCTAGCACCCTCATCTTTGCATCAAATTCCTTTGAGTGCCCTTCAAACCAAGTGTTGCCTAGGATCCACACTGTAATGCTAACTCATGCTATTTTTGACTGGATTAAGATTCGAAATTTTCCTACAAAAATATCTAATCCCAGAAATCCACTCATTTATCTTTAGATTGTTGGATAAGAGCCATGAAAAGCTCTTCTTGACTTTGTTTCCAAAGTTAACCTCATCTCCCATGACATGTACAAGGCTTGGAACCTACTACCTCTCAAGAAGAGCAACATTCATCTAGAATTAGTAGATCAGTTAATTACTGTCCCTTTGGGCTTAGTAGAAGACTTTGTGACCATAGTTTGTGTGTGGTCCTATCCTACTGATTTTTTGGTAATAAAGGTGGACAACTACAAAAATGACTTCCCCATCATTATGGAAAGAGCTTGATTAAGCATGGGTAACACAAGAATGGGCATAAGGGACCTATCTTTAAAAATATCCAAGGAAAATGAGCTAGGGAAAATTAAGGAGAAGTGTATTCCATGCATTTTGTATAGTGATAATTGGTGCAATTACATGCAAAAGATTTGGTCAATCAAGAGTACATACATTAAAGCATTCAATCAGTGTGAACAAGAGATTGATATTCAAAGGTGTGTCTATACGCAGCAACCACAAAATAGGAGGGCACCTAGTGGTTGATCATTGACTCAAATAGTAGCACATTATGCATGGAACCAACTAAGATCCTAACTTGTGCATATGTTGAAGGCATGAAAAAAATTGAACAAGTTCATTTCAAACTCTCTAATGAAGATGATGATACTTGTTGGGGAGAGTTGGAAATCCTTGATAACTTAAAGCAGGAGCCTGTTGAACTAAAAAATTTACCAGTCGAAATAGAGTATGCATTTTTAAAAGAATGTTAAACTAGTCATAATTAATGCCAAACTTACTCCTAAAAAAAAATAAAAGTTGTTGAAAGTGGTGATCAAATGGTCAATATCCTTTGCCTAGTTATATCCAAAGCTAACAAGAATTAATCCAAGGAAATGCTAACATTGCATCTACCCCAACCTAGCCAAGAAGCTTAGAAGGTAGCCACAAAGGCAATTGAACCCAAAATTGAAGCAAATCATCAAGAAGAAAATAGAGCAACTCCTCAAGGAAAGGTTCATCTATCCAATTGTAGATAGTGAGTGGCTTAGCCCACTTGTAATTATACCAAAGAAGGATGGAAAATGATGGATTTGCATCGACTTTAGGTTGTTAAATATGACAAAATTTAAAAATCAATTTCCCTTGCTATTTCTAGATCAAGTGTTAGACACCATATCCAGGCATTGTTATTATAGTTTCTTGGATGGTTATAGTGGCTATAACCAAATCCAAATTGCACCAAAAGACTAGGCCAAGACAACATTCAAGAGTCCTTGGGGAACTTTTGCATATTGTAAGATGCGATTTGATCTATTCAATGCCCTTGCAACCTTTCAACACTTGGTCCTTAGTATCTTTAAATAGAATATTTGTAGTGGTATTGAAGTATTCATGGATGACATTTCTACCTATTAAGCTACCTTTGAGCAAGACTTGGATCAACTTGAGCAAGTACTGAAGAGATGTGTAGAGACAAATCTATGGTTCAATTGGAAAAAAGGCCATCTCATAGTCCAAGAAGGCATTGTGTTAGGCCACTGAATTTCATAGAAAGGGATTGAGGTAGACCTAGAAAAATAATAATCATCCAAGAAATAACATACCAACTAGAGACCATTAAAGATGTCCGATCATTCCTTGAACACACTGGTTACTATCGATGATTTGTAGAGAATTTCTCTAAGATCACAAAGTCGTTGGTAGAGCTTACAAAGAAAGATGAACCTTTTATTTGGACTATGGAATTTGAACATGCATTCCAATAATTAAAGGAGAATGTTGTAAAAACACCAATCATACAAGCACCAGACTAGTCTAGACCCTTTCATATCATGACAGATGCATCTAACTATGCTTTGGGAGTAGCGTTCACGCAAATGGATGATAAGAAACATCCATACTACATCCACTACTTGATTTAAAGAATTGTGGGAGTGTAATTAAATTAAACCACCATGGAGAAAGAACTAATGGTATTGGTGTATGCACTAGAAAAGTTTAGGTACTATGTGCTTGGTTACAAAGTATTTGTGCATACGGATCATAGTGCAATCTGCTTCCTTATGAACAAGTTGATGGTGAGCCTGTATGTCATATGGTGGTTGGTGATCTTGCAAGAATTCAATATCACTATGGTAGATCGAAAAGGGATCAAGAATGTGGTTACTGACCACCTCTCTCACTTAAGATGAGATAACAAAGAGGAGGACAGCCTGCTCTCTGATCAGTTTCTAGACGAACTCCTCTTTTCATGACCAATAAGTAAACAAATGCTTGTAAAAGCAACATGGTATAATGGAATCCTCACATACCTTCTCACTTAAGAGATGCCACAAGACATGGATTTTAGGAAGGAGCCACAATTTCTTCATGGAAATCAATGAACACCTTTACAAGGTGTGTGTGGATGGTTTGATTCATTGGTGTGTCCTTAACAAAGATCAACTACATGTTCTCTAGGATGCTCATGAAGGCCCTTACGAAGGCCACTATGTAGGGAGACACATGATCATGAAAATATTGATTGTAGGATCCTATTGGTCTATAATCTTTAGGGATGTCCACTAGTTCATCAAGCCTTGTAAACATTGTCAACAAGATGGGGGGATGACCACTTGCATGGAAGGTCCTCAAAAATGGATTTAATCATTGGAGCCTTTTGACATATGGGGCATTGATTTCATGGGTCCCATCACATCCATTTCCAACAAGAAGGAATATATTATAGTAGCAGTTAAGTACTGCACAAAATGGGTAGATGCAACAACCATTATTAATTGTATATCTTACATTGTTGCAAAACTTATACCACAAAATATTGTGAATAGGTTTGAGGTACCACATTCACTAATTTCTAATAATGAAACTCATTTTGCAGGTGCCACATTTAGAAAATTAATGCAATGCTTGGGGGTAGAACTTAAATTAACAACACCTTACCACCCCCAAGCCAATGGTCAAGCAGAGGCAACCAATTAGGAGATTAAAAAAATACTAACATAAACCATTAATAAATATAGGAAGGATTCAAGGATAAAGCTCAATGATGATCTCTGGGCTTATCGTTCAACTTGGAAACTTCCCATTGGCTATTCTCCCTATGAGTTAGTGTATGGAAAACTTCCAATGCTTCCAGTCCAATTTGAGCTTTATAAACTCTCAACAGCTTGTGATCTAAACCTTGACCTATGTTTAGCATAGAAAGAATGATTAATCACCCTGAACATGTTAGATGAAAATTGATTAGTGGTCCTATCCTTGAATGAGGTGAATAAGGCATTCAACAAGCAACGTCATGACCTTAGAATCAAGAAAGTCAAACTTCAACTAGGAGATAAGGTTCCTTACTAGAACCCCACACATGTACCCCAAAAGATAAAATTCCAAACATTGTGGAAGGGACCTTATATAATTGAAAATTTTTTTTCCTATGGGGCCATGATAATCTACAAACTTGAAAGCACAAATAAAAAGTAGTTGGTCAACATTCAACAAGTAAAGCCTTTCCTTGAACCAAGATAGGCTAGTGTAACTACCACCTCAACAAATTGATAATCACATTCTATCTTTTGAATCTCCTCCTTCCAACTTAGTCATGGGGGAAATGGCCATTCGTGCTAATCATCAAATTGGCTTCTCAATTTTTCTACTTTTTGTTTTTCACATTTTTTATTTTTACAAATTATTTATTTTACAAATTCTTGATTTTTTAAGTTTTTCTAATTTTACACCATCTTTAGTACCTTTGGACCTTCTTGACTATTTTACAATTTCTTATATATTTTACTTTATTTCATTTTGTCTTGTCAAAGTGTGATATTTTCTTATTTTTTCTAATAAAGAGTGCTTTATTACCACAAGACACAGTGCCACTGTTGCTATCTACTAATGATGGTTTGTGTTCAATGTTGTGATTGTCGATGTCTAGTTTCTATTTTTGAATTCTCATGTTTGATGACTTTGACATGGTTTATTTTTCATGGAACAAGTAGTGAGTCCATGTCATCTTCCCATTCAATAAACTCTATGGTTTTCCTTGTTCTAGGAGTTTGTGGTCCTTTCTATTAAAGAAACTTTTAATTAATTGATGACCTTGGTAGTTCCAGAATTAGGAATGAATAAAAGGTTGATAAAGGGTGTGACTTCAAGGAGACTTAATACTCTTTATACTCTTCTAGTTGTTTGAGTGCTTGAGTGGTTTTCATGAACTTCTTACTGTTCCACACCAACCACTAATAGGAAGTCAAATAACATTGTTGCATGGTGTGGTTCCCATTTAAAAAAAACAAAATAAAACAAAAATAATGGGAGTTCAAAGCACATCCCTTCAACATGAATAAGTCCTTGCATGGTGTGGTTTCCATTTCAAAAAAAAAAAAAAAGAACAATGGGAATTCAAATCACATCCCTTGAACAAATAAACAGGCTACAAGCAATGGTTATGGGAGTTGAATAGCATGAACCTATGTTTGAAGGTCCCCTCTAACTAAGGCCCTCTCTCTTGATTATTATGTATTTTTTCCTCTCTTTTTGGAATTTTGGTTCTTTTTGTAGAAGCATTCTTGTGTGTCAAGTGGATGGATCGATCTTGAAGTGGCCATGCGAAGTCACTAAAAGTGGATGGTTTTGGTCTAGATTGAGGATGAAACTTCTAGGGTCATTTTAACCACAAATCCCACAAGGGACTTCTTATGACCTCAATTCAGAACTCCATTCCACTTTCTCTATTATCCATCCATGCTACTATAATTCACCTCACTATCATGTCCTATGTTATGCTCTATGTCTTAGTTTGATGTGTTGGGATTCTTGAGTAGATTCTTTCGGGTTGGTCCTTAACTTGTCATGATTATTAAATTGACTATGGGGCCCATGGACTCCTTAGTTGAGGTTATGCAAGGGTAAAATGGGAATGGGCCTACTATGGGGAGGACCCACTTGCATAGCTCTTGGCTTGGTTAGTTAAGGTTCCTTACCTTTGACACCACTACAATCCTATCTTTTGCATTTTCCATTGAGTATATTGCTCAGTGCTCCTTAATATTTCATTTCATTCATCCACTAAATCAATTCTTCTCCTTTTCCCAAAATTTATGACTGTAGCGACTAAAAACATCAATGGATGGAACACTGAGGGGTTTCCGGGTGAACAATTTAACCCCAGAGCCATGTGAGGGCTATGCTAGAGAAAAATAGAAGCGGAGCACCTAGAACAGTCTGGTCGATCAGACAAGGAATTATTCGATGTATCTTAACCTTATGTAATTGTTGTTTCAAAGGCAAGACACATGAGGTAAATCGATGATCAATAAATACAGAATGGAGAAAATAATGCAAAACAACGATAATAACAAAGAAATATCAAAACAAACTCAGGTAAGAAAATGCACCACCCCAAGGTTGTGGATTTGATTCTTTGCATTGTTTGAAAGGTGTACAATAGGTTATGCAACGCCAGAGATGCACTGTTTTCTCAAAGCTAACTAAAAAACTAAAGAAAAATGCCAACTATGCAATCTGAGAGGCAACTTAAAAGCCAACTACAACAAGAAGCCAACTTTGTTTGCTAAGAGGTCAATCAAGAAGCCAACCAGCCAATGCAAAAAGCCAACATGCAAACTGCTCTTGTCAATGTAAAAATGTCAATTATTTGAATGAAAATACAACCCTTTGAGAATTTTTTACCAGGGTATTTATAGGGTTAGGAGAGGTGAGAAATGGGGCCTGGATGCCACATGTCCTCGACCCCACAAGATGTTGACGTGCCCCTACCATGTAGGTGTGCAATGCTGGACATGAACTTGGCTACATTGTGAGTATACCGTTGGAATTGTATGTGCCGAGATATAGTGTGCTAACAATGCAAAAAAAAATGATGCTTACACGACAAGACTACATCTTCCTTGCTCTTATGAGCAGGGTCAATCGTAGGAACAATGTTTTGGAGGCTAACTAGGGGGTGTGCAAAATGGAGTGAAATTGCTAATTCCACCAAGGAGATACCAGAATGAGGAAGATTGCTGTCAAAAATTTCTAGAACTACCTCAAGATATCTTGATGCTTCCATACTAGTGTTGTGTTACTCACGCTATCAAGTTCATTGGTGTAGTGTAAGTGGTTTCTTGCTACGTTGTGCTATGCTACGTAGCATAGCCATTGGTTTTGACTAGAACTTGTGTTAAAGCTAAAAACATTTGTCTGAGGCTTAGTGATGCTAACAATTGCAACTTTTTTCTTTCATGTCGGGAAGCCTTTGAACTTGTTGAACTAATGTTTGAAACTCCCTTGCAACTTTTGCATTGTTGCTACGCTATGTAGCGTAGCATAGCATAGCAGCCAGTGTATCCTACTTTTTTGTTCAATCTAACATTCTCTAGCAAGAATTTTTGCTCAAGGCTTGGTGCTAAACAAGGCAACCAGTTTTGGAGGCTCAAGTCTTTTCCAAGTGTAACTTTCTTATTGGAATCATTTGGCAAGCCAGGCCTTTCTGCTTCATCTTTGCTATGTTTCGCTATGCTACGTAGTGTAGCACCTTGCATTGACTGAATAGTCAACTTGTTTTGCAATCATTCCATCAATTCACACTTGGACTCTTAAGTAACTGTCTTTTGAGGCTTGCTACACTACATAGCGTAGTGTAGCATAGTAAACTTATTCACTAGAAAACTTTCCGAACTACTTTTCTTATCCCAAACAATTTTGACAACTCCTAGCATAGTTTCTAAGTAGACTGTCAGTTGGGTGAATTGTCCAGGTGGGCAGGCTGGAGAGTCCATCGGGCCTATCAGCTCTGGAGATAGAAAACTTTCTGGATTGGATAGTCTAACCTTAGTGCCTACATTTTCCTACTGAACTTTCATGATGCTGCACTTGTGGAAGTCCTTGCCTAAATTCTAAGACCCTGGTGAGGCATGAGGGTCTTGAAATTTTATGGTGTTTCAATGACCTTCAACACTCTCTTCTCATGTTTTCATACTATTATTGGTCTTTTAAGCTTTCATTTGACACCAATTTCACTAAAAAATTCTTCATATTTTGCAAGTTTGACTATGGTGGTCAATTGTTGCATCATTGAGGCCCCATCACCACATCCCCCCTAGTCAACAAGGCCCAGTTGACTAGGCCTTGTCAATGTAGCACATAAACCCTAGATATACCATTGGAAGATTTGCAATTTTTTGCCATTTTCTCATAACACAAGGGGAGTTTTTGAAAATTTTCAAAGCCCTAAACCTTCCAAAAATCATAACTTCCCAATCATTTGTCCAAATCCTGCACTTATCAGAGGTAAGATCTTTATTGTGGGGGCTGCAAGCCTTAAGATTTCCAATGAAAAATTAATGAAAATTTTTCTAACTCCCCCAAAGGTTAATAACTTTAACATATAAACATTAACATTTTCAATAGTTAACCCTTCCAATAACCTCCAAGATGGTTTATTAATGATAATACATAAATAAAATGATAATTGGAATAATTAAATTAGTCATAATTACAACTTAGCCAAAGTGTAATCATCCTTAAGAGATAAGGTATCACAATTGTTTTAAGGTTACACAATGATTGCTAATCCATGATCTTATTATGATTATAGATGGCACCTAAACAAAAATGGCCATAGGATGGAGAAAACTTTGCAACCATGGGAAAAACAACCTAGAGCTAGAAGGGGCCAATAAGAACAAGGCCAAGAACTACCAGAGGTAACCCATGCAATAGGACCTCTTCATGAGAAACCCAAAGTGGAATCTATCTAATAGATTTTAGAAAAAGCAGTGTTGACTAAAAAATCATAATGAAGAGAAGTGCTTAGTCTTGTGCCAGGGCTTGAGGTCACTTTAACTCAAGCCTACCTTGATATCATCAAGCCCCAAGAGATTCAATGATCCATTCTTTAAGAGATAAACTTTAGGCCATTTTTGGAGAAAGCTCCACAAGATTTCAAGATTCAATTGCAAACCTCTCCCATGTGGTCAATCATCACATCTAGTGTGGAATGGTACATGGGAGAGACATACCTTTTCTAGAACAATCAAAAGTTGGGATCCATAATTAAGATCAAGGACATTCAAGTGTCCTACTCGGTAGAAGCTATTGCATAGGCACTTGGGTTTCCTTACACTAGAATGAAGTTAGCAGAATTATCCACATAAGGTGACCTTAAGTCCAAGAAGGAGTGGACCTAGTGTTTCTATGGGGTAGACTGTAAGGAGTTTGGTGTGCTCACACCAGTAGAGCAAATTTATTTCAAGATCATGACCTATGACGTCAATCCAATAGTGAGGCCAAGTAAGGTAGCTACCTTCTCTACCTAAGCATGCACTACTCTAAGTAGGAAGTTCCATGTTGACCTTCCACAACTACTATACTTGAAAATTGAGAAGCATTTCAAAGAAAACGAACGTGGAAGGAAGACCCTGCCCTTTCCATGCCTCATCCAAAAAATTTACAAAAAAGCATGAATTATTTGCTACTCTAATGGTACACTTAGAAATACTCCTTTGGATTCATGATCCAAGATCATGAAAGAGAAGATGCTAATGATGACTCAATTAGAGGAGCTGCTACCACCACCACCCACTTAGGAAATAACTTTGAAGGCTTGCACAACCATTGAGCATCTATGGAGAATCTAAGAATACCTCTTGAGTGAATAAGAGAAATAAGCAAGAATAAGTGGGGTAGATCCATCTGTGTACTAACCAACAATAAGTCACCTTAATGAGGTGGCTTGAACAATTAGCTAGATAGAAAGCGATGGTCTAGTTTTCTCTTCCCAATGAATGCAGCTACCTTCAAGGTTGGATTCTAATGCTTGATAGGTAACAGTGTCACTAGCAACACATCATCTATTCCTAGAAATATTTGGGAATGCTACCACTTTCTTGGTGTGGTAGGAGGAAGGTGTAGAGGCAACTATCTTGGTGATGCAGTACCAAGGGTAGGAGATAGTGGTAGAAGTGGTTGCTAACCATGTAGCAGAAGCATTGAATGAACCTACAAAATTTATAATAGACATTTCTACACTTCAAGATGTGCAGATGTCTGCAGGCATGGTCAGTGGAAAATTGAACATAGCCCAACATGAAAATTTGTTGGAACAACTAGTAGGAAAGGGATAATCAACTCCAGACATCTTTGATATTCTAGAGAACATCACTGCAACCTAGTCAAAGTTACTAAATGCAAGGGGTAAATGTATTATCTTGGAGGGGTAACTAGAAATGGCTCAAGAATAAAATCAATGCTTAGCCATGAAGGTTGCTGAACTTCATGCCTGACTTGTAGATCAAGCAATCCTCAACCCAACAATGACAAGGGATGAAGCTATCAAATAGCTTCAATAATGATTTTAGAAGGCTAAGAGGGATGAAGCTAAAATGTACTCAATCCAAAAGAATGTGAATCAGATGCACTAGGAAAATGAAACATTGACCACCTAGAATTATCACCTATGAAATGTTGATGCTAAAAAGATCAATGCAAGAATTCATTCATCAACAGTAGGAGTAGCTTTCTAGGGCAAACACTGAACTAAGGAAATTGACTATGGAAAACTACAACCTTTCAATGGAGGAGGTATACACCTTGTGTCAAAATTCTACCATCTAGATTGCTACCTAGGAGAATAAAGCACTCAAATTTCAAATAGTGAAAAATCACTACAATGACTAGGTTGTCTTGCTAAAGGAAGTGAATGAAAATAATTTCCAAATGGTGAAGGCAAAGATGAATGAATCACTCTAGCAACTCTCGTAACGAAGAGAGATGTGGCAACCCATCCTTGATGGGATTGACGCCTACAACAAAGTAGAGATTTACTTGAAGGAGTTGCAAATCAAGGAGATGATAGAGTACATGGAGTTGGCCAATCTTAATTATGCAAACCTAAAAATGCTAACTACTCGATGAATATGATCAGAATTATAAAAACAAGTGGCTAGCTAATATCTCTTATACGAGGTAGATTTCAAGCACCATAAGGATGCCAAGTAGAAGCTTGTGAGTACTAATGGTAAACTTAAATTTCTCAGAGGATGATTTAGAGATCAACGATCTATCGCTAAGAACCTAGCCACATGGATGAATAACTACTAGGAGCTGAAGAACATAGTCAGGGCATTTGACATTGAATGCAAATAGTTCATTTCCTAGTTCATCAATGCAAAGGAGTTATTTCTAGCAATCTCATGTGCTTGGGATGTGTCCATTCCAATCCACATTGAAGAAGCTACGTGGATGGTGCATGATCCCAAAAGTAAGAAGGAGGAAATGAAAGCACTGATGGATGCTTCTTTCCTCTCACTTGTAATCACAGTAGTGGTAGGATAGTTACAACCACCTTAAGCACCCATGCATGAAGCCCATGAAGGTCCCTCTAAGCCTTAGGAACCACCATCGCCTAGGACCATTTGATCTTCTCCAATAATTTACAACATCAAGGAATGCGTTGTCCAATTTTGAAGAATTGAGTTATGGTGTTCAATTTTATGTCCTAAACACCATCATTTTTTGTAATGTGTTGATCCACATACACATGCACTTCATTTTTTGTCAAGTTAGTTTGTTTTGTTAAAAGTTAGTCAATAATCCCATACCTTTTCAATTTTGTAAAAGAACTCAAGGATGAGTTTTCATTCTATCATGGAAGTATGATGAATCATGTTCTGTTGGTTGCATCAATGAAACTTCGTTGATGGAGCCTCATCATCTGGGCCTCATCGACGAGGCCTAGTTGATGCATCATATCATGCATTGACATGGCCCCGTCAACATAGTGTCTATAGTTAGCTACAAATACATGCTTGCAGCTACATTTATGACAAGGAGAGATTGTAGTTGTAGTGGAGCTATTGTAGTTTTTCCATTTGAAAGTTAGATTTTTTCCCCTAAGTGCCCACAATAGGAGTCATTGAGTGTACAGATCTTGATTCGAGCATTGTTGTATTTGAACACAACAGTGTGTGCGGTAATAAAGATGAGCTTTCTGATAAACCTTGCAGCACTTTGGATAGATTAGGTATTTTATTCATGCATTTAATGTTCTCAATTATTTATTAAATGTTTTCAATTAGTTATTAATTATTTTCCAATTATTACATTAATGAAGCAATTAAGCTAAAGAGATTATGCACATAAGTACAATCACTTTGAGTGTAACATGTATTCACTTAGTAATCCCAGTAGCATTATTGCTTGGTTTTCCTAGTAGTGTAGTACTTGGTTACCCAATAGTGGATACGTGGGTTCAGGACATGTATGAAAAGTTGAATTCGATGCTTATGTTAGGATTAGTTAAATGCTAGTTAATTAGTTAATTTAGTCTAGTTAATCCAATTCCTTTCATCTACATTTTGAGCACCAAACTATAAAATACAAAACAATAAAAATTGGATGCCTCAGTTACACTTAGCCATACCAACGAATGTCACAAGTGTAACTAGGAAGACAATGATTGACCTTAGGGCTAGATTCACTTCCTTAAATACTAGTGTACCAGAAACAATAAAGTCTAGAAAATTCAACTGAGTTGCACATGAATGCTTTCTGATTCATATGGTTGGATGTAGGGGTACCTTGCTACTCATCACTTGCTCTATGTAAATGTTTACATGGTAGAGGTAATTAAGTTTTAGCTTTATAACTATTTCTATGAGATGATGTGGTTGAACTATTTTTGCGTTCACTTGTAGAGCTGAATTTTGGTTCGACATACAAGCTTATCCTAATATTCTTTGATGATGTGGCTTGTAGAACTAATTTTAATCCTATTTTTAAAACTAAAATTATCTTCTATATAATCATTTTATCGATGAGCTAATCTGGTAGAGCTTGTTGTGCATTTTTTTATAGACTTGAATTTTGATTCTACGAGTAATGCCCTCTTTCCAAAGCTAATGTGGTAGAACTAGTTTCTTCTTTTCTTGTAGAATTAAATTTTGGTTCTACAAACCATAGAATCAAACTTCTATGTCTCATTGTAGACTTGTTAACTTTAGAACTTGTTTATAGAGCCATTTTAGAGCCATTTTAACTCTACAAATCCTTCAATGTAAACAATGCTAACTTGGTAGAACTAAAGATGAGCTTGTTCATAAGGCTGAGTTTTTATTCTTTGAGCAACACTCTCTATCTAAAATTGACATGCTAGAAAAAAAAATTTGTTTCCTAGTAGAACCATTTTTCTACTCTATGAACCTTCTACCTGGATAGAGTTGACTTGGTAGAATCATTTTCCATGCTTTTTGTAGAACTAGTTCTGGACTTTACTAATGTACTCCATATAATAGCTTACGTGTCATATGGAATATATAAAGCTAATTTTAGTTTCTTTGATGCTTTAATCTTGCAAATCTAAGTCAAGTAAAACCATCTTGTAGAGCCTATTTTTGGTTCTATGAGTTGATGTGGCAAGTATACTTAATGAACCTCCTTTTAGATTTAGATTGAGCCCTTTTTCTTGAAACAAGGGTCTCTTTTTGTGCTGAACTATTTTTTTTGATGTCAATTCCATATTAGGATGAAACTAGTCCTTAGGCTCTATAATTCCATTTTTGACATTCTTAGCTTAACTAATAGACAGAAAGAATGTATTCTTAAGCTAGTTCAAACTCATGTAAGCTCTATCTTTGATAGCTAACTTAGTTATTTTGTGCAATGCTAAATTCAATTCAAAATGTTAGCTCTTCAAACTAACTAAAAATTTCATAAGCTTATGGGATTAATAGAGTAGAATATTTTGTAATTTTTTACTCAACTTTAAAATATTTTTTCCCAAAAAGAAATTTGATCATGAAGACTTTAATATTTGTAGTATCTCTGTTTAAGCATCCTCTGTAATTTCCTCCATTTAGGGCTCTTTTCCCATATAAATACAATGTGATGAATCTTATCTCAATCTTATCATGTAAGTATATGGATCTTCAAAAGTCATGGAATATCATAGAAAATTACTATTCTTAAATAAGTAGAGAAGGAAAACCTAAGCCCTCCTTTATTAATGGCTGAAATGTTGCAACATGTTACTTCTCTAATCCTTATCTTGTATTTGTACCCTTACTTTAGTTATGATTTGGTATACTTTGGTATTGTTATGTATTTATGGATTTGTATGTGTATATTTAGCATTTGGTTATAATTGTACTTTAGGAACTGTCATTTGGAGTGATGGTAAGATAATCATTTCTCAAATTGAAGAACAAGGTTTGAGCCTTGATGTAGCCATTTGAAGAGGTTAGGCTTTCATGCATCTACCAATCCTCCTATGATCCCACTTAGTGAGATGACCACTGATGAGCAGTGAGGTACCCCCTTCATCCAACCATATGAATCAAAAGCATTCACACATGATCCTATCAAATTCCATGGATGGGATTAGTTGTGGCATTGAGATCATTATGTCCTGATCATAGTTTGATGTCTTCCAACTTGGACTAGTGGTAGCTTTGTCATGTATGATTTAGTCTAGAGTGAGCCATATGATAATTGATGTTGTTTCAGCCTTATGTTACTCCTAACAATAATAGAGAAATCAATTACTTAATCTAATTAATAACATAATGTAAAGTCTAAACTATCCTATGGGTGATGAGTGTCTATTCCCAGCTTGCTATACATGTCTTGAACCCACATATCCACTACATGGATTACCAAGAATTATGTTATTGGGCAAGCCAAGCAATAATGCTATTGGGATTACCAAGTGAATATGTGTTTACACTCAAAATTGGTCGCACTCATTTGCCAGTTCATTAACATGCATGGAAGCATAAATATTAACTAAGTACATGAAATATAAATTGCATTAAAAGTAAATTTAATATAACTCAAAGTTCTATAATGAGTAAGAATAAATATCAATCTTATTTCCATTCATGGAATGTGTCCAAGTACATTGCCACTCGAATAAGATGTCGTACAACTAACAAAAATCCACATTACATGCACTCACTAACTATTCTCTAGGACTATAGAATAAACCTGCAAGAGTTTGGCTACTCTATTGACCAAAACATTGCATAAACATGGTTGTGAGCATGTATTTATAGATAAAAATAGACACTGCATCAATGGGGCCATGTTGATGCAATAGACTATGTCAACAGGGCCTTGTTGACGTGGCCTTTTCATCAAAGCCTTGTTGTTAGAATCCTATTATCGATGCCTTGTTATTGGAGCCTTGTTATCGGAGCCAAGATATTAGGGCTAGGATATCGAAGCCAACCAAAAAGTTGACTTTTTATCAAATAACCTAGCCAATTGATGATTCATCAATCACTATGGCTTCAGGTAATGATTCTTGATCCTTATGATTGTACTTTGGATTTGGACTGGCAAGTATCTTACTCTTACTTTTATGTAATTTTGGTATTTTAGTTATTTTACTTTTATTTCTATTATATAGGTGTATGTCAGACCCCAAATAGTCTTATTATTCAAAATAGGACATCAAATATATATGTAGCTTCTAATAAACTAGATAGAGATGGTAACAAATACAAAGTAACATTTGATAGAATAGATAGTAATAACACAAAAAAAAAAAAACTCAATGGATTTGAGAATGCATAGTTAGAAATTCATCCTTATAATTAGGCCAATTACAAAAGAAAGAGGCATCATTTTGAAAATTTACTTCTCACCAAAAACTAACTTTAATTAGTAGTATAAGTAGAATGAATAAAGAATGAAATGAAGTAGATGATAATTGAAATTAAATCAAAGAGCTCTCTTGTAGAGAATTATGCTAAATAAAATTCCTTGTATTAGAGCCTCTATTGCTCATAAATTTGAACCAAGGCTGCAAAAGATGAATAAGTTGATATGGGCAAGTGACTAGACACAGGATTAAAATAGAGAGCTTCACACCAATAGTGGAAGATGATACTTTGACCAATTGAGGTTAGCAATACATTAGGACCTTGTAAAGATTGATAACTCTTGCTCCACTAGATGGATATGCTAACTCGTAATCTAGAATAATCTTGCTCAAAGCTAGTTATCAAGCTAGTCACTTCTTGCATTACCTATGAACATTCCTAATTTTTGAAAAAATGGATGGATGCAAAAGCTATGCATCTAGAACAAGAATAATTTATTAACATCTTGATACATAACCTAGTTAGGTAGCACATTGGAGTAGGTTCACTCCAATAGTAAATGATCTTCCAATACTAAATCCTAGATATTATTAAAAGTCAATTAATTTTCTAGAAAACAAGAAAACTATCTTTAATTATACAAAGAAAAGATTATAATAGTGTTCCACAATAAAAAAAATTAAATTATCTCACACACTCAAATGATGCTATAAAGCATGATGCTCTGCAACCACATAATGGTTATTGTCAGTGCAAGATACAAGCAATAGAGAGTCCTTCTCATAATCTAGAATCGAGGTCTCCACTCATAAGACACAAGAGATACTAGACTAATATCTACTTAATTGTCCAAGAGGTGTAACACACTCATACATAATTCACATGTGATCTCTTGACATCTTATGATATCTCACTTATAACTCTCTATGACATCTCATGACCTCTCATGATGTACAAGCATGAAACATAATCCATATTTATTAATCAAACAAGATAAAAATCATAGAAAATATTCTTTAAGTACAACTTGAAGATCCTCCATTTTTTTCATCCTTTTTGACCTTTTCTCAATTTTTTTCAAACTTGAAACAATAATTTTTGAAGTCTCCCTACATGTTAGGATGGTCTTTGGCCTTTCCAAGATGCCTTACTAAGAAATTATCAATTCTAGGGAGATGTCCCATTCTTGGCTAAGATGTCTCCTACTATAGTTGAAATGTCTTAGCATAATCTAAGATGTCTTAGCAACTTGTGAGATATCTTAAACTGATCTAAGTTGTCTTCTCTCTAGTGAGATGTCTTATTCAGGATGTTTGCAAAGATGCCCGAGAAGTCTCATGACATATAAGATGTTTTTTTCTAAGATCCTACATCTTATATAAGATGACTTCATAATCTTCAAGATGTCTCCACGGAGCCCAAAACTTACAAAAACACAAACTTAGGAAAGAGAAAAAGGTAATTGGAAGAGGTACCCCTACACTAGCTCTCCCATCCTTCACAAAGTAAACTCATGTAAATGAAGGAGTAGGGGTTAAAGTGATCCTCCACTCATGGTGTATGATCTCATGGACCCATATAGTATCATCTATAGACTAATCCTCTTAATGGATCAATTACTCATGCCTCTTAACTTCTCAATCACTAGAAGCTTTTCTTCTCTTGAGTACAATTACCTTCCTCTCTATTGAAGGCTTGTAATGATCAATAGTTCCTTTCAACTCATTGATGCTACCATATATGGTCTCCTCATCAGCTGGTCCATGATAGTGCATAAGATCCAAAATATTACACACAATAGATAAATTAATATTATTTGGTATATCAATTTCAAAAACATTATCATTAATCTTAGCCTTAATTCTAAAAGGTTCCATCTTCTTGCTTTCAACTTGCAGAAGTTAATACCTCTCAATTACTTCTTCTTCAAGTACACCTAAACTAAGTCATTAATAGAAGAATCTAGCTTTTTTTATCCTCATTCCACTTGAGGACTCTCTTTTCAACCTTCTTCTTAAGATTTGATATAAATTGGGCATGGAGATTCCTCATCCCTTTTACAAAATTAGCACTACATTGAGCTTCACCATTAAAGCTCTTTAAAGTATCTACTATCTTAGGAAAAAAATCATAATTTACCTCAAATGGGATTTTACCAATAGTAACATGAAAAGAATTATTATATGAAAACTTAGCTTGACACAATAAGTTTTCTGCTTATTTTTCTCTTCATCGCATAAACTTCTCAATATGATTAGCAAGGATTTACCATCTTCATTTGGCTATCCTTAACAATATTTAAAGGAATTTCATGAAACTTCATAACATGATGAAAAAATAAATTTGTATTATGAGAAGCATCACTCATCTTCTTGTACAAAATGAAGTGTGCCATCTTGGAGAACCTATCTATAATAACAAAAATTGTATTATTTCCAATTTTGGTTTTTGGAATACTACTCAAAAAATCCATTAAGATACTTTTCCTTGGATTCTTCAAAATTAGAAAAGATATATAATGTTCATCCACTTCTTTACCTCTAAATTTTTGAAAAGTCAAATACTTAACAAATTTTGAAACTTTAGTTGACATACTAGGCTAAAATAGTGTCTACTCATAAGTTCTAATGTTTTATCCCTACCGATGTGACCTGCCATGCCACTACAATGCTTTCCAAGTAATTTTATTTTCTAATATCATAATTAGGAATACATACCTTTTTATTTTTAAATAATTTTTCATCTTGAATATGATAGTCACTTCAATATAATGGCTCTTTGAGGCTCCTCCAAACTTATACAAAATTAACATCATGCTCATACAAATTAGCATTCATACCTTCCACATGAGATACACTAACATTAACCACATGCACCTTAGAGAATGCATCAACTATCAAATTGAATTTTCTAGTTTTGTATTTCAACACAAAATTAAATTCTTGAAATTGTACAATGCACTTCATGTGCTTTGCACTCAACTTTTTTTGAGAGTTTAGAAATTGTATTACTTTGTGTTTTGTCATCAAAGTAAACTCTTTGGACAACAAACAATGTCTCCAATGCTTGATTACTTGAAGAATATTGTAGAACTCCTTTTCATATACACTATATTTTTGCTTTTATTAATTCAATAATTCAAAAATGAAAGTAATAGATCTATCTTCTTTTGAAAGTTTTCCCTCAATGACAAGCCCGCTTGCATTCACCTCCACTTGAAAAAGCTTATGAAAATTTGGAATTACAAGCATTAGTTTACTAGTAATCATTTCTTTCAATAAGTCAAAGTTCCCTTAGGTTTCATTATCCTATTCGAAATCTTCATTTTTTTAACAAAGCAAACATAGGACACAAAATAATACTAAAATATTTTATGAATCATTTATAAAAATTTGTTAAACTAAGAAAGGTTCTTACCTCCCCAACATTCTTAGGAGTTGGCTACTTCCTTATAGTCTTCACCTTCGTAGCTTTCATCTGAATTTGTTTTGTAGAAATCACATGCTCTATATATATGATTTTCCTTTTGAAGAAATGACTTTTCTTCATATTAATCACTAACTATGCCTCCTCCAACTTAAGACACATGGTCTGCAAGTGATCCAAGTGCTTTTTCTCATTAGAGCTATATAAGAAAATATTATAAAAAAAGATAATATAACACTTACTAATAACATCCTTCAATACATCATGCATCCACCTCATGAATGTAGTAGGTGTCTTTTGAGCCCAAATGGCATCGCCAACCAATAAAATAATCCATTTGGTATTTTGAAATCTATCTTCCATTCATCATCAAGCATGACTCTAATTTGATGATAATTGCTCTTCAAATTAATTTTGCTAAAAATCTTCACATTAGTAAGGATATTAAGGATATCATCTATCCTTGGAATAGGAAACCTATACCTCACTGTTATCCTATTTAGAAATCCTAGAATCAATGCATATCCACCATTCATCATTATTCTTCTTTGGCACTAGCACTAGTGGAACTGTAGAAGGTGAAATGGATTCTTGAATGAAGCTATTTGCAAGAAATTCCTCTACCTTTCTTTGTAATTTAGCCTTTTGATTCAATGCCATCTACTAAGCTCTCTCATTTGGAATGGTAGTACTAGGGATGAAATTAATTTGATGCTATAGATACATCATTGGTGGCAATCCATCCAATTCCCCCTTGAACACCTTAGGAAATTTCTCCTTCAAGCCTAGCACACTTGTAGGAAGTTCAAGTTGCACATAATCATAGTTAGAAAAATCTGTTTATGCAATAATAATTCCAAAATATATTTCATCATATTCCTTAATGTATTTCCTCTATCTTAGAAGGGTTATGAATGCGTTGAGTGAGCTTTGTTGTCTCACTTGTTCAGCTTTAATGGGAATAAACTCATGGATTTTATCAAATCTAGCTACACTCCATATGTTTTCTGCTTTGTTCAACTAAGCACCATTGTCCAAATTTTAAGGTCTACCAAGAATTACATCAACACAATCTATTGGAAGAATATCACACTTTACAACATCATGAAAATATTCAATTTTAAAATTAAAAATATACTGTTATTGAGAGATATCTCTAGACAACAGATGAACCTTATAGGGTCTAGGACGAGGATTAGTTGCCAAACCAAATCTAGCAATGAACCTAGAAGAAATAATATTTTCTTAGGCTTTGTCATTAATAAAATCATGAATCAATTCCACATTAAGCCAACATATACCATCAATCCAAAATAATAATTTCCTAGTAGGATGATCTCACCTACTCATATTTCCAATTAATACATAAGAATATAATTTAGAGACTTTCTTAATCTTGGAAGCATTAGGATTATTTCTTTGAAGCTATTGACTTGATATCTCCTCCACATCCATGATTTTTACATCTTTACCCTTGGATGCCTTATGAAGTGAACATTCCAATTATTTGTGTTCTCATTCTCCACACTTGAAGCATTAAATCTTGGAAGAGTAGTTGTGTGGATCTTTACCTCCTTTGCCTTGGTCCTTCTTGGATTTACCCATCTTATCACTCTTCTATGTCTTCTTAACATAGATACCATGCTTATCTCCAAATTTGGATATGGATCCCTTCTCTAATTTGGATCCCTTGTCCTTCCTCTTGGAAGTATATTTACTTTTGTTTCTAAATCTACTTAGTTTCTTTTCAACCTTGAGTACCAAATCATAAGTCTCATTAAGATTTTATGCCTAATAAAAAGATAACTTCCACTGATATGTCATTATGAGAACTCCTAAAAATATTGAATTCTATTCATACTACTCCTAGTTTAGTTTTACTTGATGGAATAGATTCTAATTTTGATGTGGAATTATTTATTGTCCTTGATACATTACCTTAGGAATTTCACCTTCATGATTATTTCTTACATATGATGAGGCTGTTGAAATTTTCTTTGCGATCTATATTTCATCAAATTTTAATTTTTGATGTGTCAACCACTTTTTCTTTCATAATCTTGGGACTTCTTTTCACATGAAGTAGAAGCCATACCCTATAATTTGGATTCAATAATAGGTACCCTCAAGTTATTTAGTACCTCTTCCAAATGAAATTTCTTTTCAAGTGTCTTCAGCTCACTTGAAAAAGCATTGGTGCCATATACACCATTGAAAGTCTTTAACTCATTGTATAGAGGTCTTGCAATTTTATGAAATGCTCTAGAAAGCCTTGTCTCATCTTTCTCATCTAGCTTGATAAGAGAAGTAGTTACTACTATTAGAGTCCTTGGAATTTTCATGTGAGAAATAGGTTTCTCTTCCATTTGAATCCTTAGTTGATGGATTTCTACACTCCCATAACTATATTATTTTTTCTCATCATATGCTCTATTTTCGCTAAGCTGTGAAACCTCTTCATCAAAATATGAATGTTGATCATATCCACATATCTAGATATGACTAGGACTGACATTTTTGTTTACCTCTACATTGGTTTCATCCAACCAAGTAACCATCATTTGGAAGGTAGAATTCATGATCTCCTTTCATCTATTTAATTCTTTCACCTTTTTTTCTTATGTGCAAACTAAATTTGAGAAACTTATCAAAACAAGTCCAAGCAACAATCAACATAAAGCTCTAATACCAATAATTAGTTGGAGTAGGTTCACTATAATAGTAAATCACCTTCCAATAGTATATCTATATATTATGAAAATATAATTAATTTGCTAGAAATTAAGAAAACTAACTATCTTCAATTATTCAAATAGAGGATGACAATAGGGGTACATAATCCATAAAACATCAAACAATTTCACATACTCAAATGATGTTGTAGTGCATGGTGCTCTACAATCATTTAATGATTGTTCTTAGTGTACGATATAACTAATAGAGAGTTATCTCCACAATTTGGAACTAAGATCTCCATTGACAAGATGTAAGAGGAATAGAGCCTAAGAGCTATAATACACTCATGCATACTTCACTTGTACTTTGTTGACATCTTATGACATCTCACTCATAACTCTATGACATCTCATGACCTCTCATGGTGTATAAGCAAGGAACATAATTCATATTTATTAACCAAGTAAGAAAAAAATCCTAGAAAAGCTTCCTCAAGAACAACTTGATGATCCTCTACTATTTCTATTTTTTTTTTTTTTGCCTTGTCTTAGTTGTTTTCAAACTTGGAAGGATAATTTTGAAAGTTTTTTGTATCCATCAGGATCATCTTTGGTCTTTCCAAGACATCTTATTAAGAAACTATTAATTCTAGGGAGATGTCACATTTTTGGCTAAGACATCTACTATTATAGCTAAGACATATTGGCCTAATTTGAGACATCGTAGTTGAAATTTCTTAGCAACTTGTAAGATGTCTCATAATAATCTTAGATATCTCCTCTCTAGTGAGATGTCTATAGAAATTCTAGAGATGTCTCCTAACATTCAAGATGTCTCTCTTGAGAGTTCAAATCTCAAACAAGATGACTCCATGACCTCCAAGATGTCTCCATGGAGCCCTACAAAAACATACATGTAGGAAAGAGAACAATGAAATTAGAAGGAGTGTCCCTACATCACATGTGAGAAGGATAAGCTTGTGATGATGATGATTCACTCCATCGAGCTTTTTCCTCCCAATTGGTAGTGCTAGACATGTTTGGGATATAGCCTAGTATCTTAGTGTGCATTTCTTATAAAATAACCATAATATACCCTTACTAGAATAAAAATAATATAATAAACACCATCATTAATGTGAAAAATGCAATAGTTTCAGTTATAGCAAAACCCAAAATGATGTACCTAAATAATTATTTCAGCAATGATGGATTTCACATCGTGGAATAAATTAAAGAGCTAAAAAGGTATCTAATATCAACAACACCACCACTAAATTAATTATAGCTACTCCATAATCTATTAATTTTACTCCTTCAAACATACATCTAGTTCTCATAAATCAAAATTGATCAAAGAATATGATTTTTTATGCATATGCAAAATTTTTTAAATTTGAAGATTTGATTTTTTGAAACATTGCTTTTAATTAATCAAAAAAAATTAAGTTCAATTCCTATTTTCTTTTTTTAATATCTACCATCCATTCATAGACACATAGTTTCTATGATCCATTCAAATTATGTTTTTGTTTCTTGGGTGGTTGATCCCTTGTTGATGAATGAAATTTTGATACATGAAGTGACTTACATGAGGTACAAATGAAGGATGTCATAATGAACTCATTTGATATCTAATACTTGAACATATATACTTAAGTAATAAATGAACGATGAAATTGTAAGTTATTACTAATGTAAAAAAAGATGATTATTTATTTCTTAATTCATGATGATTTGCGAAATTACTTTGTATTATATTGTATTGTATCATATATATGAAACTATGTTCATAACTAGTTAGAGGTCATAATCATAAACATTAGTTTATTATGTATCTACAATATAAAGTGTTATATTCTATATATTTCCTAGCTACTAATACCTAACTATAATTTGTATAATATTATATGAATTTATGTATGACTATTGTGCCACTGATGAATAGATAGAACCTTAAGCAAAAGATAGTTAAGCTCCTTCTTACACATCCTATAAGTAAGTAGGTGTATATTCCTTCCATAAAGTAAACATCTCTGTAAAGCTAGAATTTTTTACTCCTTTTAGTCAGTGGACTTCTACTCCTCACCAATCATGGTACTAGAGGGAGTAATAAGAAAGAAAAAAAGTTTTGTTATTTCTAAGACTAACCTACCTAGAATAGCAACAATCATGTTAGGGATTTCATTTCATACTACTATTTAATATGTAAAGCAACAATCATAAATATCATATATGATAAGAAGTGAGTATACCCTACATCCAACCATACAAATTACAAGTGTTCATGTGCAATCCAATTAAATTTTGTAGACTTTAGTTCTCTAAGTGCACATTATATAGGATGGTGAATCTAAGGATGTGGTCATTGTCATCTTGGTTCCACTTGTATAAGTGCAAGCATATGGTTAAGTGAAACCAAGGCACATGATTTATATAATTTTATATTTTTATGTATTTTATCCTAAGCATAAAATAAAGTAATTAAGTGTTAATTAATCTAATAACTATATAGTGCCTTCAACTATTTCCTAACATAAGCATCCAATACCACCTACCATACACATCTTGAACGCATTATAATGTTGTTGGCTTACCAAGTGCTAGTACTACTAGAATTACCATGCATTAATGTTATGTTTGAGGTAGTTGTACTTATGTATATTAATTAATCTTATATAATTAACTAAATACATTGAAGTAAATTACATGAATAATAAATTGAATTAAAGTAAACATTAAGCTAATTCCAAATGCTGCAAGGTTTATCAAGAAGCTCATCTTTACCATCGTTACATTGAGGTGTCTAGGTACATTAGTGTTCGAATAAGGATTCATACACTTCTTGAATCCTACTATGGACACTTAGAAAATATTCTAACTATTGGAAAAGAAAACTTCAAGAACTTCATTAAGCTATTAAATGAATGATGTCCTAAATGAGATGGGCCTGCACATTTATATAGGTAGACATAGACTTTCTGTTGATGCATATGCATTAATGCATCTATCCATGCATCGATGGGGATGCATTGATGCGTATGCATGTGACACATATGCATCGATGGGTACACATTGAAGGGTATGCATCAATGTGACCTTTTTGATGCACCCAAATTTTGATTCATCATACCCCCATAATCGACTAAAAACTCATTCTTGAGTGAACAAGAGGAGGAACAAGCTTCTTACAAAATTTGGGAAGGTATGAAACCAGTGACTAACTAATTGATTAAAACTAATGCTAAGTGCCCAAGTGTATGGATTTTCAATGTTTATAAAAATAGGTGTTCATGAAAATAAAATTCAACACCTTTACAAAAATAGATAGTGAAAATTACTCTAATGGCTAAAGATGAGAAGAAAATCAAAATGGTCTTAGAAGGTGGAGGCTCCTAAGATGTTAAAGGACCTTTTCTTATCTTTGATGCACATGGTGGTTGAGGTTGAGACCATGGTAGTTGTGGCTATCTTGCTATAGCTGCTACCACTAGTGGAAGATGAAAAGCATCCAATAAGGCTTTCATCTTCTTCTTCTTACTTCAAGGATCATACATGATCCATGTAGCCTCACCAATATGAGTTGATATAGGAACATACCATAGATAGGGCATTACTAGAAATAAATCCTTAACATTCATGAACTAGTTAGTGAATTGTTTGTGTTCAATGTCAAATTCTCTAACAACATTCTGTAGCTCCTAGTAGTCATCCATTCTCTTAGCTAGGTTCTTCATAATGGATCATTAGTCTATGAAGCATGTGAAAAGAACCTCAAGCTCTACATTAGTTGTTTCTAGCTTTTGTTTTGTTTCCTTGTGATGCTTGAACTCTACCTCATATAATAGGTACAAGTTGGCCACTTTCTTTTTGAGTTCTAACCTTGACCTTATGATAGTTAGCATTGCCAAGTTTGTGTATTGAAGGTTGGCTAGTTCTATGTACTTGATCATCTCTTTAATCTGCAGCTCCTTAAGGTTGATTTATGCTTTGTTATATGTGTTGAGTCCATCAAAGATGGGTTGCCACACATCACCTCCTTGTTGGAGTTATTGGAGGGCCTTGTTGACTTTTTCCTTCACTACTTAAATCTCTTTTTCATTCATCTCCTTGAGGAGCCTAGCCTAGTTCTTATAATGATTTTTCACTTGTTCAAATTTTAGGGCCTCATTCTTCCAAGTGGCTACCTCAATTGCTATTTTCTGGAAAAGGGCATAGACCTCCTCCATCGAGAGATTTCTATTTTTAGTACCCAACCTCCTTAAGTCCACGCTCACCTTGGCAAGACACTCCTACTACTATCGTAAGAATTTTACCATTTGCTCCTTCTGGATCTTGACATTCCTTAGGTGATAATTTTTTTTTGGTCAGAAACACATTCTCCTTGCAGATCTTTGATAAGTCCTTTTCAGTGTTGAAGGTTATGGCCTTTGCTAAGGACTAGTTGAAGATTTCCATCTCCTTTATGTGCTTAGCCTCTTGAAGCTTATGTTGATGTTATAGAAAAGCTTCATCTCTTGTTATGGCCTAGTTGAGCATGGTGGGATTAGCTAGTCGAGCTTTCAACTTCATAAACTTAGTAGCCAATCATTGATTCTCCAATGTAGCTACCTTGAGTTGGGCATTGGCAATGATGAGCTTGCCCCTAGCCTTAAGTAGTTCTAGCTAGCTTGCTATGATGGTATTTGGAAGATCAAAGATCTTCGGAAATGGTTGCCTGGCTTCCACCAGTTGGTCTAGCACCTCCTCATGCTAGGCTATACTAAGTCTCCCACTTGCTACTCCTATAGACATCTACACATCCATAAGTGCAACAAAATTTGGCATAGTGGCCACAAGAGTGTGTAGTGCTTTTACCACTCTATCAGCCATCACTCTACCATTGTTTCCTACCCTTGGTGCTACATCATCAAGATAGTTGTCCCTTGTCCTCCTCTAGGTGCATTGAGAAAGTAGGAGCATTTCTAGAGATCTTTGGGAATTATTATTATCCTAGAAGGGACATTGTTACTTCCTAGATACTAGGATTTGACCTTTAAGACACCTACATCCTTTAGGTAGAAAATAGTGGTGCCATCACCTCCAACTAGTTAATGGTTCTAGTCACTTCATTGAGATGGCTCAATGCTAGTTGGTACATGGTGGGCTCACCACCAATTGATCTAGCATGATGCTATTACAACATTTTTTCATGAATATTTTTCATGTGCTCAATGGTAGCATAAGCATTTGACATTATTTACTATGTGGTGGGTGGTGGTGGTGGTTGCTCCTCTTCTCGTAGCTTGGCAAGCATCTTATCCTTCATCATCTCTACTCAAGAGGTACTAGAAGCATGGTGAAGGGTGTCATTGTCATAGCGGGCTATGCCTTCCTTTTTTCATAATTTGTGAATGATGAATAAGAAAGGGAGTGCCTTCCTCCAATGCTCTTTCTCTTTAAACAACTTCTCAATCTCTAGATCAATGAGCTTTGAGAGATTAATAGGGAATTTACCACTTAGAGTAGCACATACATAGGTAGAGAAATTTGTGATTTTGCTTGGCCTTATCATTTAATTAAGGTGGTAGGCCATGATTTTGAAGTACACCGTATCTTCCTTAGTGAGTGTGCCATATTCCTTGCAGTCAAATTCATAGCACTATTAGCCCCACTCTTTCTTTGCTTTTGGGTCTTCCAACATCAATATTTTTTCTAAAGTTTCCCTAGTATCTCGAAACCTAAGGGTCTCAATAATGGCCTCCATAGAGTAGTATATACTAATGTCCTTTATATTCATCATGGCATTAACTTGTCTATTGTTCTAGAAGAGGTACATCTCTCCCATATATCACTCTTCATTGGAAGTGAGGATAGGCTCCATGGAATAGGTTAGTAGTTGGGTTTTTACCTCTTTTGATGTCAAGTCTAAGAATGAGCCAAAGTTTAGTTCTTGAAGAACTGGACCTTTGATCTCCTTGGAATTAATTTTCTTAAGGCATTCTTCTATCAAGGTGACTTCTAAGCTAAGTCTAGGCCTAGGTGCCTCATCTCAATATGATTGCTCAATCTCAACAACAAGAATCTATTGGATAGATTCCACTTTTAGCTCCTCTTGAAGAGGTCTCATTACATAGATTTTTGCTACTTGCTCTTGGTCCCTTCCTTCTCTAGGCCACTTTTCCCTTGGTTGGAATGGTCCTTTCTTCTGCAGGCATTTATCCCTTGGTCTAGGTGCCATATGCAAGTATAATATAGCCAAAGATTAGCATTTGATGTGTAAAATAAGATAGTTTGATACCTTGTCTCCTTTGATTAGTTACACTTAGGCTAAGTTGTGATTATGGTGGATTGATTATTTTAATATTATTTTATTTGGATAGCTACAAGAGTTTGTTGAAAAGATTTAACTCTCATGATTTAGTGATTTTAATATTATTTTATTAGTTTAACCTTGTGGTAGTTAGAAGAAAAATTTTTTGTCAGAAACCTAAGCTTTGTGGCCACCATGGCGTAAAGTTCACCTCCGATGGCTATAGGAACAAAAAACAAGATGAATCAAATAAGTAGGGTGAAAGTTATGGGCTCTAAAATATGTTGGGCTCTGAAAATAACAAAAAATCCTTCCTCATTTGGAAGAAAATGGCAAAAATTTCACCAATTATTTGCAATATACATAGACTTTTTGTGCTATGTTGATGTGGTCCCATCGATGTGGATGCATTGTGATGGGATCACATTGACGTAGCTATAGGATAAATTTTTACCATTAAAAAATAAAGGAATAAAAGAGTTTTTGCATCAAATTGAAGTCCAAAGGAAGCTAGAAAAGCTAAGAACAAGATGGAATGCTTTAAGAGGACAAGAATATGCACAAAAAAGAGATTTAATTTGGAGAATATTCATTAAGGAGTACAAACTAGATGTAATTGACATGGAATTCATAAGGTTTGAAAGAAAAAACATCTAAGGGATAAGGAATGTAACCTTCCCAACTAAGGGTTATGCAAGTGGATCCTCTCCATGGCAGGCTCATGTCAGTAATGCCCTTACATTCCCTCAAACTAAGGAGTTTGTTGGCCCCATGGTTGATTAATGGTTATGGTTCGTTAAGAACCGAATCACCAAGGAAACCACTAAAGAATTTTAATCATGTCCAAATAAAGACATTAAAAAAATCATGAGAAAAGAAAATGAGGTGATTGATAAAGAGTATATATGGATGAGAGAGTGTGGAATGGAGTTCCTTATCATGATCACATGAAGTTCCTTATGAAGTATGTGGTTAATATGACCTAATAATGTCCATTCATAGTTTGAATTAAGACCAACAATTTCTAGTGACTTCACATTGACACACTTAGACTATTCCACCCACTAAGGTACAAGAGTATTCCCATGACCAATCATAATTCCAAAGAGAGAAGAAAAGAGAATTATGGAGTGAAAAGGGCCTTAGTTAGAGAGGTGTCTTCAGGCATGGGTAACATGTCTTTCTAGCTCCATAACTAGTGCTTGTAGCTCATTATTGAGTCTAAGGAGTGTGCTTTTAATTTTCATTATTTATTTCTTTTTTTAAAAAAAAATATGAAAACCACACCATGTAAAGACTTAGCTTCCTATTATTGGTTGACATAGAAATGGCAAAGGATCCATGGAGACATTGATGTACCCTAGAAAGTAGAAAAGTACAAAAAGTGTTAAATTCACTTGAAGTCATACCCTTGTTTATCCATTTAATTCATCCCAAGTTTGGAGACAACTAAGGTTACAAATTCATTATACGCTATTTTTAAGGGACCTCATACTTCCAAAACAAAGGAACACCATAGATTTGTGTGGATCAGTGGATGACATGGACTCACTACCTGTTAACATGAAAAGAATCAATGTCTCATTCATTAATGTCAAAATTCAAAAATGGAATCTCAACATTTGCAATCAAAATAACAATGTAAAGTACAAACCACCATTAATTAGTAGCTATAGTTGCACCAAATCATAGTGGAAATAAAGAGAGAAAAGAAAATCATAAGAAAAATGCAAATCAAATAAGGAAAAATATAGAAAAAAATTGTAAAATACTTAACAAAGAGAAAAATGTACCAAAAATAGTGTAAAATAGAAAAGTTTAAAACGAAAGGTCCACATTAATTGATTTTAACATGGATGGCCATCTCCCCTACTATTGAGTTGGAAGGAGGAGATCCAAAATATTGAGCATGCACATTTATCTATTGAGGTGTTGGTTATTTTGGGTTTTAGGAAAGACTATATTTGTTGTGCATTGACTAATAGTTTCTTGTTTAGGCTTTCAGGTTGGTAAATTAGCATGGCCTTAGATGGAAATGTTTCATAGATGATATAAGGGCCCTCCAATAATGTTCAAAATTTAGTACATTGAGGTACATGTATGGAATTCCAATAAAGCACCTTATCGCCTAGTTGGAATTTTACCTTCCTGATGCTAGGGTCATCTCATTATTTTTTGTATGCCTTATGCACTTAGTTAGATGATAGGTTCACTAGTCTAGCATGTTGAGATTTATTAATCATTCTTTCTGTGTTAGGCGTAGGTCTAGGTTGATGTCACATGTAGTTGATAATGTATGGAGTTTTTCTTGGATGGAAAGTGTTGGGAGATTTTTGTACATGAGCTCATAGGGAGAGTACCCAATAGGAAGTTTCCATGTGAAACGATAGGTCCAAAGGGAATCGTTAATTTTGGAGCTCCAATCCCTCCTATACTTACTAATGGTTCAAGTTAGTATTTTGGTTCTCTTCTTATTTGTGACTTCAACTTAACCATTGGCTTAGGGGTGGTAAGAAGTTGTTAATTTATGCTCAACCCCAAAGCATTGCATGAGTTTTTGAAACATAGTACCTGTAAAATATGTTTTGTTATTTGAAATAAATACACATGGTACACCAAACTTATTTACAAAATATTGTTGTACAAAGCAGACCACTGTAGAAGATGTATAGTTAATGACAATTGTAGCTTCTACCCATTTTGTGTGATAGTCAATAGCAATGATTATGTATGCCTTCACATTGGAAATGGGATTGATGGACCCCATTAAATCAATCCTCAAAGATCAAAAGATTGTAGTGGTTGGATCCACTATTAGAGTTCTTACATACAAGCCATCATCCCTCCATCATGTTGGCATTAATAATAGGAGTAGACAAAGTGATGGGCATCCATAAAAGGTGTTGGCGAATAGTATCCTACCATGAGGATGTAATAGGGACATTTTTGAAAATCCAATTGTGTCAGCATATCTCCCAATGCATAGTTAAATGCATCCATCATGATTTGGAAGGATTTGGACCAATGAGGTGCTTGTAGGATTGGTGTTTATATGAGCTTCTGCTTGAGGTGCTAGAATACATGCTTGCATTCCTTGCTCTAGAAAAATGAAAAATATTTCTTTATAAGCTCTACCAATGATATGGAAATCTTAGAAAATTTCTCAATGAAGCACCAATAATAACCAGTATGCCTAAGGAATGATCACAAGTCTTTAACAGTTTCTGGCTATTGGCTTATTCCTTGGATGACCCTTATCTTTTTAGGATCTTCCTCAATCTCTTTCTATGAAATTCAATGCCCTAGTACAATGCCTTTTTGGATCATCAAATGGATTTTCTTCCAATTCAGCCTGAGGTTAGTCTCCAAACACCTTTTTAGCTCTTACTTAAGATGCTCTAGAGCTTGCTCAAACATGGCCCCATAGGTGGAGAAGTCATCCATGAAGAATTCTACCTTGCTAGTAATCTACTATTGAAAGATGTTGAGTATCAAGCATTGGAAAGAAGTAGGTGCATTGAAAAGTCCAAAGGGCATCTTCCTATATGTAAAAGTTCCCTAGGGACTCATGAATGTCATTTTCACTTAATCCTTTAATGCAATCTAGATTTGGTTATAGCCACTATAACCATCCAAAAATTTATAATAGCAATTCCCTATTAATATGTCTAATACTTGATCAAAAAATGGAAAAGGAAAGTGATCTTTGTAGGTTGTCATGTTCAATAGCCTAAACTTAATAAAGACCCTCCACTTGCCTCCTTTCTTTGCCACTATAACAAGTGGGCTTACCCACTTACTATTTTCAATGGGGTATTGATGAGTTGCTCAATTTCTTTCTTAATAATCTATTTAAGCTTGGGATTCAATCTTTTCTATGGCTATCTCTTTGGTTTTATGAAGGATCTTATACAGATCCTATGTTGGCATATCCTAGGATCAATTCTAGTGAGCTTAGGATATAACCATGTAAAGGATGTTGGTCATTTGTTAACAAATTGTAACAACTACTTTTTTTACAAGGGAGAAAGATTGACATTGATGATATCTAGCTTGCTATTGGTTAGAAAAGCATATTTTGTCTTCGCTGGTAAAGCTTTTAGCTCAAGGGACTCTTACTTGAATGTTTTATGGATTTCCAACTCTTTTCAATTGATTTTACCTTATTCTTCAAATAGTTTGTGATGGACTTGGTCCAATTTGTCCATGATATCTACATAAGAGCTCATGATGCTCTCAATTGGCTCCATGTATAATGTTGAGTTGCACTCTATTTTAGTTATCGACCAATAGTTACCTTTTTGTGGCTACTATGTATAAGCACCTTTGAATTTCTGTGACATCTACATACTTCATGCATGATTTGAATGTTATGCTTTGAAAAATCCATAATTTCTACACATAGTGGCACCCTGTGTCACTGTATGTGATTTATGAAATGCACTTCTTCTTGATCTTTCCAAATTAATTCTCCTTGGAGATTTTCAAGGAGAGATCTCTTATCCCCAACTATGCATCAATGGTATTTAGCCACACTCTTCCCATAATGATAGAAAAGTTCCCTTTGCAATTATCCACTTGGATCACTAGGAAGTCAATAAGATAGGACCACCTACAAATAGTGGTCATAATGTCCTTCACCAATCCCAAGGAAATAGTGATGGACTAATCTACCAATTCTAAGAGAATGTTGCTCTTTTTGAGTGGAGGTAGGTTCTAGGCTTTGTACATTTCCTATGATATCAAGTTAACTTTAGAACCTAAATCCAAAAAAACCTTGAAAGGTTCATTACTGGAAATTTGCAAATAGATGAGGGGACTTCTAGGATCAAATCTCTTCTTGGAAAGGTGGAGGTCCTTGATCCAATTAGTAACAACATGGGTTAACATTACAGTGTGTACTTTGGGAGGAGTTTAGTTTGAAGGGTTCTCAAAGGATACTGTGGAGGAGGTAGGAGAAGTAGGGTCACTAGCCATAGGTGTCTATAATGGGTTGGTAAGACTATTGGTTCTAAAAAGAGTATTTTACAAGGCTTAGTGTTAGAACCACCTGGTTGAGAAGTTGACTATAAGTTCACAACCCTTATGAATTTCTTTACTATGGCTAGGCTAGTATTTCTCCCTGCATAGATGGAGTAGGTTGTAAAGGAGTTAAGGAAGGAGGTGAAAGAGTGGAAGTATGAGGAGGGTAATAAGGAAATGGGCACTCTCCTCTTGGAGATGGTGCTCTATAATACTCAAGAGGGTAGTAGTGGTATTGGAAGAAATCATGACTAAAAGAGTCATGTGGAGAAATTGTTTGCTAAACATAATACTCGTATGGATTTTTCTTGCGGTAAGGGTATTGTTACCTTGGCGATGGCATCCCCCACAACTGTGAGTGTTGCCACTACTAATAATACTCATGAGATTGAGGTGGTGTTGCACTCAAATAGTAGAATTATTAGTGGAACTGTTGATACTTGCCTTGGGGGTAAGGCAACCTCCTAGCTGCTTACCATTTGGCCAATCTAGGATTCAATGCATACGCTCAAGATTCTTATAAGTATGATACAATGGGGTAACATCCCTTAGGATATTCATATTGATAGATGTCACACCCTTCATCATCTATTTCAAAATCCAAAACCTCTTCTACTATAGCAACTTTTCGTTTACTCTTATGATGGGAATGCTCATCTTTCTTTTTCTTCCTTCTTTCATATTCACTACTACCTTGATCTTTATTCTCCTAAGTGATTCTTAGAGTAGTTTGAAATTTTTCATCCACAAAGTCCAACATGTTGTCAACTTTGGCTAATATTTCAGAGATAGATTTTTTTATCGATAAGGTTTTTCATTGCACCACTTTATTAAGTGGTGCACCCTCCTCATTGTCATAGAAATAGACTTTCCTCTTGTAGAGAGAGGTCCTTCTTGTACTCTTTTTTAATTTCTATCTTTATTATTTCATCTTCCTCCTTATCCACTCACTTAATTAGCCTTTGGATCTAATGTACCTGTAGCTCCAAAAGCCTCCCTTAGGCATAGACCCCAAGAGTTCTCCTCATTTTAGTTTAGAGCCCATCTATGATGTGGGGTAGCTAATCCCTTTGAGAATAGCCATGCCCTAGGCATTAATTCAACAAGGAGTAGTACCTCCTCATTCCTAAATCCAAGGATTCATGAGTTTCTTGTTTCCATCCTTGGATCTACCTTCTCAAGTTGGATACTTGAGAGTATGTCTAATAGTTGTCATTGAACAATTCAAGCATCATACTCCACCTTTGAATGGATTTTGTTCCAACAATTGGTACCAAATTTTAGCTTCTTTGATGAATGTCTTGGAATATATCTTCAATGCTTGCCACTTATTTTCTATGTTTTGTAAGGTACAACCATCATGAAAGGCTTAGAGATGATTCTATGGATCAGAATTATATCCTCCAAATTTAGGGATATTATTCATGTCCAAGCATTTGATGTGGCTATCTTTCATGTGCCTTATTAGCATTTTAACTACCTCTGCAATGTTAAGCATGTTCCTTGTAGCAAGAAAGGGCTTAACATAGTCATAGCGATCCTAGTGGCCTCTTTAATGGACATGATGCCTATGAAAATTTTTGCTATCCCTTCTTTCTCTGTGCTGGTCCTCCCTCGATTGCCCATGATCTTGGTCATTACAGTGGAATTAATGTGCATCTTAATCCCATTTTTCACCTTCATCATGATCCTTATTACCCTTGCAACTCCAATTGAAGTTGGAGGAGGAAGACGATGAGGATGAAGAAGCCAAGAGAAAGGGGAGTCACCACTAGTGTGGTGTCTGCTACTTCCTCTTCTATTATCCCTACCATGTTCATCATGTTTTTCCTGGCCTTGGTGCTTATCCTCGCTCCTACCTTGCCTACCCCCTTTTGAGGCTCTCTAATCATGGGATCCATTGTTCCTAAAACTAGGATTGATTATAGTTGATTGTATTTGCTAGTTAAGGGTCTCCTCATCAAAGAGAGGAGGAGAATCAATGTACTAAGAGCTCCCAAAAAACAAGTTCTCCCATTATTTGTCTATCTATAGGAACAAGTGAATAGGTCCCTTTTTTCCTTTTGTGGCCTCATATCAAACCTTCATCTACCCATCTTTCTTTTCATGTGCCTCTATGGGATTATAATCCTGATAGACATGATCTTGTACTTCGTATTTAGAATTGAGTCCAACAATGTCCAACTTGATAAGATTGTTTAAGAGCATTGAAGGAATAGATTGGTTGGGAGCCAACACTATGTTTCCTTCCATGTCCCTTCACCATAGCTTCTCATCTTGACGTAGGATGAAGGCGAAGTCCAAAGTTTACTCATTTAGATGAGTGTAGACCACTTTAAACTATTTGGCACTCATATCTTGTGGTCTTCTTGTTATTGTTGATTTGATATGCTTACAAATGATGGAGAGTTTTCCTTGCAAGAATAAGCCATGTTAGTGCTTAATAAAAAAAGTGTGTTTATGTTATTATTATTTATTTTAATAATGTAACCTTAGGTTTCAATACAACATCATTGAATATTTTCACTAACTTCCTAGGTAGTGCACATATCTAACTAAAGTCCCTACCAATGATGTCAATGATGAGCAACAAGTATACCCTATGCCAAACCATAAAAATTACAAGAATTCATGTGAAATCTAGTTGAATTCCATAGATGTTAGCTCTCTAAGTGCACATTATCTATGATGGTGAATCTAAGGATGCAATGGTTATCTTCTTAGTTATACTTGTATAAGTTCAAGCATATGGTTAAGTGTAACCAAGGCACATGATTTGTATAATTTTATATTTTTTATCTATTTTATCCTAAGCATAAAATCAAGTGATTAAGTGATAATTAATATTATAACTACCTAGTTCCTTAAACTATTTCCTAACATAAGCATTAGATCTTACTTTTCGTACACATCCTAAAAGCATTATAATGTTGCTAGGTTACCAAGTGCTTGCACTACTAGGATAACCAAGCATGAAAATTATGTTTGAGGTGGTCATACTTATGTGTATTAATAAATATTATTTAATTAACTAAAGACATTGAATTAAATTTCATGAATAATAAAGTGCATTAAAGTAAACATTAAACTAATTCTAAATGCTACAAGGTTTATTAAAAAGCTTGTCTATATTGTTGTTATACCAAGGTGTCCAAGTAAATTAGTGTATGAATAAGGATCTATACACTTCTTGACTCCTACTGTGGGCACTTAGAAAATATTCTAACTATTGGAAAATTAAATTGCAAGAACTCTGTTAAGCTACTAAATGAATGATGCCATAAATGTGGTGGATGCATGCATTTATATAAGTAGACATAGACACTCTATTGATGCATATGTATTGATGCATCTCTCCATGTATTGACAAGGCTGCATCAAAGTAACCTTGTCAATGCACCCAAACAATGATTCATCAATATATAAGTGCTTTTTAAAAATTGGTTTGCAAAGTAGAATTAGAGATATATCATAAATAAAGAAATATAAATTGTATTGCATTGCAGTTGTCCTTAATAGGATATGATATGAATATGAATATGGTCACCTTCTACTTATTGGTATACATTATGAAAAAATTTTCCCTATATACTACTCGTGGTTTTTCAATTAAGGTCTCTAAACTTCCTTCTACTACTTTATAAAATGTGCTACTTAAAGTTGTCTCCCACATTGGTAAGGGTAGCAACCATTGCTACATTTACAATGCTTATTACATTTATCAGTAGCTTACATTTGGTATAACTACAAACTTCTTGTCAATTTGAAGAAGCTTGTTATGACATATAATGCTTGAATTCTCTTTTTGTAGTGATGGGTGCTTAATCACCTACTTCTTTCTTTATTTAGCAATCCTTCTCATTTAGTGTATTTCTTAGCTGGGACAAAAAAAATAAAGGGGAAATGAAATTTGCATATTATTTTAACTTTCTTATAAATATCTACAAGATATTTATATTTCTATTTTATAAGAAACACTTAGCTGAATTAATTACTTTGTAAATACTTTGGTAGAAGGTTATTTCAATTTGAATTTGTTTTATTTTAAGCTTATGTGTATGGAATAGTTTAGTTAAATGCTTTGTAATTATATTTTTGATGAAATTTAAATAATTTAGATGCATCAATGTATGCCTATCAATGCAGCCTTGTCGATGCATCGTTGGATACGTTAGCGCATATGCATTGATGATGATCCTCCATAAGCCTATATAAATGCCCGTACGAGCTACAATTATAACACCTTTGGTTATTCTCCTCATGAAGATCTTGTAGTTTTCTTTCATAGGCCTTAGTGAAATTTCCATCATGTGATCAAAACATGAATTAAATTAATTATATGAAGTTTTATTCAAATATATGATGTACCTAGACATCTAGATTTCTTCTCTCCATTGTAATACTTAGACTAGCATTTAGTTTACTAACAAGAATTTTACTTTACATGTAGTTTACTTCTTTATACATAAAAATATAACATTTTATTTTGTAGTAACTTGAGTATGACCACCTCAAGCATAACATATCAACATTTGGTAATTCTAGTAGTGAACACTTGATATGCCTAGCAGTAAACATTGGTAACTAAGTGGTGTTAGTATAAGTTTAGGATGTGTATGGAAAGTAAGAATGCATACTCTATGTTTAGAATAGTCTAGTAATTAATTACTTAAATTTTAATATTTCAATTACTTCTTTTCTTAATGCTTTAAAAGATAAAAAATAATAAAATTATAAATACAAATATCTTACACCTTAATCATACATAACCATTAAAATGAAATTAACACAAGTAATGGTTGCGAAGACAACAACTAGTAATCTCATATTTAACTATTTATGAAAAAAGATACTTATGTAGAAGTGATCCACAAAACTCGATTGGATTGCATGTACATGCTTGTGATTCATATGATTAGGCATAAGGAATTCCTACTACTCATCATTAGTGCCATTATCAAGGACTATTTTTTGGTTGTGTGCACTAAGTGTTTTAAATAGTGAAATTATAGAAAAATCATTGTAGGAATATAATGCATCATCCTTTAGTAAAATAATAATATTTTATTTAAGACATATTATAAAAATTAAAAATTAAAAATATCTTATTCTCATAGGGCTAATTGTCCACCTACTAATGATTTTAACAAATAACATGATAGGAACAAGAAAGATGTTGATGAGGTACCTTAACTGAAGGTTTTCTATGCCCATCTAGATCTCTATTATTCATATTTTACTTTAATCCTTTACTAGGATGAGAAACTACACCAGAAAGAATTGGAGGACAATGTTGTATTACCTCTCGATTATGCTATTACTTCCCTATTGATGATAGCACTAATGAAGCTAGGGCTTGAACTAGTAGTCCTAGAACACCAAGGAACACCTCTTCAAATACTATCAATGAATATAAGCCCATGTTAGAAACTATAAACTCATGGAGGTTTATCATGAAGCCTACAAGGGTAAGAAAGACCTAATCTCATTGATCTCATAGTCAAAGATGGAGGACACTCAACTTTCATTAGGGTGATCGTAGTGCCAAGGTTATTCTTTCTTTAGTAAGGATAATAAAATTCATCAATGGGTACATTCAACCTTAGCAAGTAAGTAGGATAAGGGGAGAACTAGTCCCAGAACCTTGGAATTAGGGATCTCAAGGCTAAGATCCTCCAACCATTCATAAAAAAAATCATTGAGGGAATAAAGAAGAAGGGCAAGCTAACATAACTCCCCTTACTCTCTATCCTCACCATCCTCTTCATTGTCAACCTCTACAAAAGGAAAATGTAACTAAGACTGAAATAGGAATGATCAAGATCAAGGTGGAGATGATAGAAGATCCCATCATAAAGATGAGAGAACAGAACATATAAAGTAATAAGAAGAAGAGGAACATCATTAGGAAAGAAGGCATAGTACGCCACATCATAGAAGACATGGTCATGATAGGGGTCATCACAAATATGATAACTATGATGAACCACTACTTGCTACTAGAAGCATGATAAAGATGTTATAGATAGTTCATATTCCCACTAGGTATCAAAGAGACAGTGAGATTAAATGACTTGATATAAAAAATATAAGTAAGTTTAAGGGAGGTTATAATGCTAATTTGCAACATCACTTGCATGCCTTCCATGGTGCTTGTGCCTTGCCAAACATTAAGAATAACTAGTAGAAGCTCAAATTATTCCCTAAGACACTCATTAAAGAAGCTAAAATTTGGTACTAGTATTTCGAGTTAGAATCTATCCATAGATAGAGTGCAATATTGAAGCTATGCAACAACAAATATCAAACATACTCCAAGGTTTCCAACTTGAGAAAAAAAATTCATGGGTGGAAACAAGACAATCAGGAATCCCTTGATGTAGCCTTGGGAAGGTACTATTCTTTTTTACAATGATGCTTACGTCATGGTTTCTCTTAAAGGGAGTAGCTTTTCCATGTAATATATGGTATCAAGAATAAAATTAGAGAGACTCTTGGAAACTATGCCTAAGGGAGATTATAAAAAATGAGAGCTTATAAGATAAAATGGCTAATTGATCAAATGGTAGAAAATGAAGGGGAACTAAAAAAGAAAGAAAGTGTAGAGGAGGATAATAAAGATTACTCCATTTGAAAAAGGAAGGTATGTGTCTATGATCCTAAGGAGGAAACATCACTAAAGAAAGTTATGCAAAGAAAAAATTTACTAATTTAAAAATTTGTCACAAAGATATTAGATAAGGTGGGTAAAATGTGAAACTCTTTAGATGAGAGGTTCGAAATAGCTCTTAAAATAATGGAGGAGAAAATAGAGTAGGAAACAATAACAATGATAGTAGAAGAAGAAATAATGTAGCAAAATACTACAATCAATAGAAATTTAAGGCTATGACAGTTGATGAGGTTATAGATTCTAGTATAGGAGATGAATGGTGTAACATATACTAATATGAACATTCCATGGAATGTTGCCTAGTACTATCACACTTGAGAAAATCTATGGTCTACGCCTTCAATCCAAAGCTTGCTAGGAAGCAACCACCTAGGAGATTACATTATCCAAAAAGTAATTATCAATAGTAGTTCCAGCGATTGGAAAAATGAGGACAAATACATTAGTATTTTTTGTTGTATTTCATTTTATGTTTTTTAAAAAGGATGTTGCATTTTAAATAGTGATATGAAGAAAAAATAAAGGGGTAAGTTTGTAAAGTGAAGTTTATGTGGGAATGTCTTTTATCCCACATGTGTTAGGATTGGGATTTGGTCATAATGTTTCCTTAGAAATAGAAGGCTTGGGGTAGCCTTTAAGTGTGTATTTTTGATGTGGAAGCATCATATTGAGCTTTTACCTTAGAGATGAGAGTCTAAGATCTAAGATATGTTGGAGTAATAAATTGGATGCTTGGGAAAGCTATAAGGATAGCTTGTGTCCTTAAAATTTGAGCAAAATAGAAGATAGATTAGCATTGTTGTGGAGGTAGGATAAAAAGGTCCTAAACCATGTAAATCTCTGTGTTCTTGTGCTATTTTCTTTCACTATTTTCATTTTTCTTTTATAAAAAACATTTGTTGGAGTTTACAATGGTTTTTTAGTGATTTACAACATCTATTTGATCTGCTAGAGTGCAATATTTTCTACCTTTAACATTTTATTCAGGTCTACAACATTCTAATAATTTCTCCAAAGCTTCTCTAGTGTATTTTTAGATTTGATCTATTGATTTTTTTTATTCAAATTATTGCTTCCAATCATGAAAACTAGTATTACAGATGGAGAGGCTACAAACAATAGAAATATTGATAGGAAGGAACTGGAATGTCTGGAGAATTTAATAAAGGTAATTTTAGCACAAAAGGAGTGCCAAGAGGCCCTAGAACCCTCTCAACCAGCAGGAATGTCAAATGCTAATTGGAGAAAAATGAAGACCAAGGCATTATCTTTCATTCATCCAACCCTAAGCAATGGGATCTTGGCATCAATTAAACCTGATATGTATCAACATGATTTATGGAAAACATTGAAGAATAGGTTTGATAAAGTATGAGGTTTGAAAACCTTTCATATTTATTAGAAATTTTTTAGATGCAAAAAAAGATCTAATTTGTTTTTCCAAGATCATTTGGATGAGTTGATGGGAAATTTGAATAAGTTGGAAAAGTATAAAATTGTTATCCTAGATTTAGTTAAATCCTATGGTCTATTAGACTCCTTACCTGATTCTTTGTCTGCAATTGTAACATCTATTAATACTACTATGAATGTTTCATCTATGACATTTGAATAGGTCATGTCTAACCTTCAGGATTTAGAAGGAAGAGTAGATGAGTCTTTTGGATCTAGAAATGGTCATGTAGCAGAAGAAAGAGGAAGAAGTAGGACATGTTTCCCAAGTAGGGGAAGAAGTAAGAATAGAGGTGTATCATGTGGCAAAACTCAAACCTAAGAGTGTTTATTCTATAAGAAGAAAGATCATTTGAAGGACTGCTTCACATGGAAAGCACAAAAAGATAAAGGAAAGGAGAAGTCAAAAGAAGAAACATTAGAGGTAAATGCAACTGACAAAAATGTTAGTTTCTTGATTCAAGAACTATGTACAATGGTGGCAGATATACGTATCAATGACATTTGGTTGATTGACTCAGATTCCTCCTTTCACATTTGTCGAAAAATGTCCTGTTTTACATATTATCATGAAGTTAAATCTGGTTTTGTATATGCTACTAATGGAAAAGCTTTAAAAGTCCTAGAAATTGGAAGTATAAGTCTACAACAAGTAGGAATGCCAAAGGTGACAATAGATAATGTTAGACATGTTCCTAAAGTCACCAAGAAGTTGATTTTAGTTTCATAGCTAGATGATTTAGGTTTAAATTTCAGTAGTGGATGTGGACATTGGAGGATTTCTGATGGAATCTTGACCCTTTTAAAAGGAAAGAAGGAGGGAAGCTTATATATGTTGATGGTAGATTCATGAAACTCTGTTGTAGTAGTTTCTAGTGCAAAAAGTTCTAAAGTGTGGCATAGACGTCTTGGACACATTGGCTAGTTAGGCTTAAAGGTACTTCAAAATCTATCTCTCATTCCTATATTTTCCTATGCCCAAATTGATTGCAAAGACTATTTAGTTGGAAAATAAAAGAGAGTAAACTTTCGTAAAGATCCAGATAGCAAAAAGAAAAATAAGTTAGAATTGGTCTATTTTGATGTTTGTGGTCCTATGACTCTCATTTCTCTTGGTGGATCTATTTATTTTTTTACTTTTATAGATGATTGTATAAGAAAGGTTTAGGTTTATTGCTAAAATCAAAAGATAAAGTGTTTTTGGTTTTCAAAACATTTTTTGTAAGAGTAGAAAATGAAATAGGTCTGAAAATAAAATGTTTGCAAACTGATAATGGTGGGGAGTACACTTCCAAAGTATTTGCTGATTTCTGTAATAGAAAAGGAATTAGGGATATTCGTACCCCTCCTGGTATACCACAAGAAAATGGAGATGCTAAAAGATGCAATAAAACATCATTGGATCATGCTAGAGTAATGGTTTTAGGTGTTGGCCTACCTATGGTGTTTTGGGGAGAGGCAGTTAAGACTACAACATATTTGCTGAACAGATCTCCACATTCTTTAATTGATAATGTTGTTACAGAAGCTATTTAGAGAGGTAAAGACATTTCATATAGTCATTTAAAAATTTTTGGATGCAAAACATTTATGCATATTCCAAAGGAGAACAAAACTAAGCTACAGAACAAGGCTAAACATTGCATATTAGTTGAATATGGAGAAGATGATTTAGGATTCAAACTTTGAAATCATGAATTGAAACATGTAGTGAGATCAAGGGACATTAAATTCAAAGAAAACATGATGTTTAGTGAGATGCAAATGAAATAAAAAAATAATAGTGGCTCATACAACATAAGAACTCCTTTTAGGATGACAAAAGAAGTTGAAAATGATGAAATTCATGGATTTTCCAAACCTGGAAACATTGGACAGCATGCTAAAATTACATGTAGCAAGCTAAGAACTTAGGAAAATAAGGAGAAAATGGAGGAAAATAATGAAATGAGGAAGAAGATGATGAAAAACAAGCTATAGATGTGTTTCATTGGGTTAGAAGCTCAACAAGAGCTACTAGGGCCCCTAATAGATACTCTCCCTTGTTGAATTATGTACTTTAAAATGATAATGGTGAACCAAAAATAATGGAGGAAGACATGACATGTACTAATGCTACAAAGTGGAAGGTAGCTATGAATGATGAATGGGAATCACTCTAGTAGAACAAAACATGGGAGCTAGTTTAGTTGCCAAAAGAGAGAAAACCCTTGAAGTGTAGCTAGCTATACAAAATTAAAATAAAGACCAATGAGGAAAAACATTTCAAGGCCAGGTTGGTGGTGAAAGGCTATGCACAAAAACTAGGCATATATTTTCAAGAAAGATTTTCTTTGGTGGTAAAACACTCTTCTATACATTTAGTACTATCTTTGGTGGCTTGCATGGACTTAGAATTGTAAGAGATTCATATAAAAATAGCATTCCTCCATGGAGATTTTGAGAAGGAAATATACATGGAATAACTAGAAGGGTATGAAAAGCAACAAGGTTCAGGTCTAGTTTTCAAACCAAAAAAGAGCTTATATGGTCTGAAAAAAGCCCCTATGTAGTGGTATAAAAGGTTTGATACCATCATGAAGAAGCTGAATTATTAGAGAAACAATCTGGACCACTGTGTGTATTTTCTTGGAGATGTTTTAGGTAAGTTTAAAGTGTTGTTGTTGTGTGTTGATGATATGTTTATTGTTGGAAATGACATGGCAAAAATAAAACATCTAAAACTAGAAATGGGCAAAGAATTTGCTATGAAGGATTTTGGAAAACCAAAGAAAATTCTTGGAATGAATATTTACAGGGATAGAAAAAGGAATAAGTTGTGGCTAAGTCAAGAAGATTACATTGGAAAGGTTCTAAAACATTTCAACATGGAGGATGCAAAACCTATAAGTACACCTCTTTCAACACAATTTAATTTATTAAAAGAGGACTATCCAAAGTCAAAAGAGGACTTTGAAAAGGTGAAAAATGTCCCACATACTTCTATTGTTGGGTCATTGATGTATTCTATGGCTTGTACATGTCCTAATATTGCTTATGTCATTGGAGTAGTTAGTAGATTTATGACCAACTATGGGTGGAATCATTGGCTGGCTATTAAATGGATTCTAAAATATTTAAAGGGCACAAAAACACATTGCTTATGTTTTGGAGATGCTAATTTTCACATTGAAGGTTTTGTAGATGCAATCTTTGCTGCTGATCATGATACAAGATGTTCCACTACAAGGTACACATTTATTTTTGGCGGTGCAACAGTGAGCTAGTTGTCACATCTACAATCACTAGTAACTTTATCTACAACTGAATCAGAATATGTATCTCTCATAGAAGCATGCAAGGAGATGTTATGGATGAAGAGATTCTTGCAATATCTTGGATTAAAACAACAAATATATGCTATGTTTTGTGATGGTTTGAATGCAATCCATCTTGCAAAGAATTTTTCCTTTTATGCCAAGATGAAACATATAGCTATCTAGTTCCACTTCATAAGAAAAATCATAGAGGATGACTTGGTGCTTGTTTAGAAGGTCCATACAAAGCTTAATGTTGCTAATGCTTTAACAAAACTAGTGATAGTTGAAAAACACATTTTCTATAGGAAGAAGCTTGGGATAGTTGAAGCTTAATCAAAAGTGCACATCTCTTGAAGGCTAGTTAGATTTGTCTTCAAGGGGGAGTTTTTTGGAAAAATGAAGACAAATACATTAGCATTTTTTGTTGTATTTCCTTTTATGTTTTTTAAAAAGGATGTTGCATTTTGAAAAAAAAAAAATAAAGAGGTCAGTTTGTAAAGTGATGTTTATGTGGAGATGTCTTTTATCCCACATGTATTAGGATTGGGAGTTGGTCCTAATGTTTCCTTAGAAATAGAAGGCTTTGGGTAGCCTTTAAGTGTGTTTTTTTGATGTGGAAGTATCATATTGAGGTTTTACCTTGGAGATGAGAGTTTGAGATTTGAGATTTATTGGAGCAATATATTGGGTGCTTAGGAATGCTATAATGACAACTTTTGTCATTAAGATTTGAGTAGAATAGAAGGCTATTCAACATTGTTGTGGAGATAAGGTAAAAAGGGCCTGAACCATGTAAATCTCTATGTTATTGTGCTCTTTTCTTTCACTATTTTCATTCTGCTTTTACAATAAACATTTGTTGCAGTTTATAGTGGTTTTTTAGTGATTTACAACATCCATTTAATCTTCTATAGCATGATATTTTTTGCTTTTAATCTTTTATTCAGATCTACAACGTTCTAATAATTTCTCCAGAGCTTCTCTAGTGTATTTTTAGATATGATCTACTAACTGTTTTATTGAAACTATTGCTTCTGATTATAAAACCACTAGTAATTATACTATCTAACTGAAATGTCTCTACAACCTCAAGACTATTATCATCAATGAAAAGTGCCATAGTCATTCCCTTAGTGAAAATCTATTAGTTTGATTCTATAGAAGTTAGAATTTTTTCCATCAAGTACTCAAAGCATAGATTAAATAGATTATACAAAGTTTCATTTGAGTGCTTGATGTACTTGAACACACTTGCATGATGATAATAAAATTAAGATTTTTTCTATTTATTGTAGCATTTCGCATAATGTTTAATCTCCTTTATTATAATTTACTTCAAGCATTTCTTTATTTTCAATGCATATAGTTAATTATTTTCCTTTATTACATATAAGTGATTCATATGAGTATGACTAACTTCAAGCATAAATATACTAATGCTTAGTAATCCTAATAGTGGTTCCCTTGATATGTCTAGTAGTAAAATACTTGATAACATAATAGTGTTGGTACATTTTCAAGATGGGTATAGTAAGTTGGAAATAAATACTCTACACTTAGACTAGAGAATATTTATTTTGTGTATTAATTTGATTAATTATTTTATATTTTTATATTTTTAATAATAATAAAATCCAATCATATGCCTTAGTTACATAGTTACACTTAGCCATACAACTTGAGCCCACACAAGTGTTATTGTAAGACAATGATCAACATCTTAGTTCTTGAGTATTTAAGACATCCAACTAGTCTTCATTTATAGAATTCAATCAAATTATGTGTGAATGCTTGTAATTCATATGATTGGGCATAGGATTACTCCACTGCTCATCATTGACATCATTGCTGGGAATGGTGCTAGTTTTTTAGATAGTTATGATTATTCAAAGATAAGTGTTAGAACCCAAGATGAATCATTTTTAATAATAATAATATTTTATTTAAGGCATAGTCATAAATCATAAGATTTCTTCTACTTGTAGGAGAAATTTGTACTTACTAATGATTCAACAAGAGGATGTGATAAAACTACAAAGAACAAGGATGGTGTGATAAAGTAAGTAAAGATAATCTACCACCATGTAGATTACTATCATCCAGATTTCACTTTCATATTTCACACAAATGAATAGGTACAATAGAGAGACCTTGAAGATAATATTTCACTACTACCTAATCATTCATTGTCATCAATACTCATGAAAACATTAATAAAACTAGGACTTCTAACAACTACTCCATATTACAATGCTATTGATGAAATATCAAGGGCTTACTAGCTCATAGAGTTTCAAATATGAAAACAATAATTGATGGAGGCTTTCTATGTACCTTCCAAAGAAAAAGAGACTCATAGTGTGAGAGAGATAGTAGGGTTGGTGGTGGCCTACTACCTCCCCCATGGTTCAGGGGCTGTGGGGGTACAAGGGGTCCTCCACTCCTTATGTCTTCGGAACCATACTGGCATGGCAGTTCCATGCATTAGTAAGAGGAGGCTATGACCTAACTCATTACCCTACTTGGTAGGACCTTTCCTGAGAGGATTACGTAGTTCAATTCTATGTTGGGATGTTTCTACTGGGTCTTTCATGGAACGTGCTATGGGATGTTGTGTGCACTCCTTGGATCACGACACTAACTACCAGCACGTAGTGATGAATCTAGAGGGTTCAGCTGGTAGTCCCTGTGGTGTCCATGTGAGTGGAGAAAGGGAGTGATATCTAGCTTATTAGCGTATCGTGAATATTGTTTATTAAACACGACTCAGGATACATGCTAACACTAACACATTGTTCATTGGCATGTGTTTCAGGATTGTTGATGGTTGAGGCATATTCCTCTTGAGTTTTGTCCTAATTCAGAGTCTACCTAGGAAACTCTTGGGGTGCCAAACAACATCCTCAGTGACAACATTGTTACAAATGGTATCAGATCCTCACAGTTTCAGTTATTGGTAAAAATTTCTCGCTGAGTGGATGTCAGGGTTTGTGGTTTGTGAGGTTTCCATTTTCAACTTTTGCTAACCACTCTCCCTTTGAGTGTGGCCTTGTGCAAAAGCTCTCTCTTTGGAAAACATGGAGCCTGGTGGATTGAGTGACATGGCTGATGTTCAAGCAAATCTAGAAATTGAGGCCGAGATAGAACTTGGTCAATATGAGACTAAGTTTCAAACATTATGGGATCATGTCAAGGAAATTGATGAGGCCTTAGCCTACCCTAGTCTAGAAAACATGGATGTGATCCATCACATCCTTAAAGATGTTGACTTGTCACAAGAAAGGATGGATCTTCACTCCAAGGATAGGGTGAAATTGATGGAGGCTAAGGTTTCGATCTTGGAAGGTCATCTAGATCGCATGATAAACCTCTACAAGGACCTATTCAGATCCTTGGAAGACGCCCAAACAAAAGCATCCTTGATTGAGGACCTAGTTGGTCAGGTGAAAGTTTGAGAGGATGCCCTGGTGGGGGTAAATCAGGAACTATCTAATTTAAAAATTGAAAATGCCATCCTTAAACCCTCTTTAGTAGGATGCTTGGCAGATGAGCCAGTAGTGACAACCCATATCAAAGCTAGAGAACCGAATTCTTATAATGGTGAGAGAAATGATGCTAAAATCAATGCCTTCCTCCATGATGTGGAGATGTACCTAAATACCAAGGATGTTCCTACAACCCAAAAGGTCTCCATAGCATCATAATTTCTCATAGGAAGTGCTAAGCTATGGTGGCTTAGTCTCCTTCATACCCAAGAAAAGGGCACCATGACAGAAAATATCGAGACATGGAACAGCTTTAAGGCTGCATTGATCAAACAGTTCTATCCTAGAAACTCTAAATGGGTTGCTAGAACCAAGCTAGAGACCCTAAAACATTCAGGGAAGCTTGAAGATTACATTAATAGCTTCCAAGAACTCATGTTGCTGATTCCCGATATGGAAGATTAGGATTGTTTCTTCAAGTTCGTAAACGGGCTACAACCATGGGCGCAAATGGAGTTGCGTCGAAGAGGCATTGACTCCCTCATGGAGGTTATTGCAACTTCTGGCACTTTTCTGGACTTCAAGGCAATGAAGCTAGATAAGGACAAGCCTGGCAAGGGTAAGCATGTCACGCCATCCCACTCTCAAAGAACAAATACAGGATCCATCAAAGGTGAAAATACCTTCATATTAGTTTAGCAAGGCAGTTGCCCAATGGGTGGTCCTCCAAGAAACCAAGGCCCTCAACAAAAACATAAGGATACAGGGAGCAAGTGGCAACCTGGGGCCAAGAAGAAGCATTTTACAGGAGGTGCCTTTAAGGGGCTAATTCATTGCTTCTTGTGTCGTGGAAATCACTTGGCAAGGAATTGTTCCCTGAGTTCAGGAAGGACTAAGAATAGGCAAGGGCCAACTCCTGGGAAACAAATGATGGCACTCAATTATCACCCTGAACCATGCCTTCATAGTACTAATGGAAGCACATTGGAGGAACAACGAAGGCTAGCAATGATGATGGAGTTATCAGACATGGTTATGTAGAGGTCAAGAGTGGGAAACTCCCAAAATCCTAATCCTAATACTCTACATCAGGTTCAATTGGCCCCAATCATTGTGAGCTCAAGTTAGCTAAGTGCTCTCATTGATAATGGGGCTAATCACAATTACATGGTTCTAGCCATGGTGAAAGACTTGCAGCTAAAGATGGAACCTGTCCAAGCTTCCTGCAAGTTGGCCAAGTTCAGGCCCCTTCGGTGCATTGGGGTATGTCGTAGTGTCCCTGTTCAAGTGGTCTCATGGAAAGGAGTTCTAGATTTTTCAATTCTAGATATGGACTCCTTTCAGGTCATTTTGGGACAAGAATTTTTATGCAAGGCCAAAGTTTTCACAGCTCCACATTTGGACCTAATTTTTATTTCACATGAAAGATCCCCATGCCTTGTTCAAACTCATGGAGCATAGATGGGAAAGGATGAGGGTGCTAGCCCCCAGATTGTGTCACCTATGATGATGAAACACTTGGCCAGGGACCCTACTAGGAAATTTCTGTTAGTTATGAAAATGGATGATCCTTTTGAGGCTTGTGGATCCCAAGCTAATATTGACCCATGCATAGCACAGGTGCTATAGAGTTTTAAAGATGTGATGCTGCCTGAACTGCCTGGTAGTTTGCCCCCTCAAAGAGCTGTGGATCATAAAATTAAATTGTAGCCTAGCACTGATTCTCCTATCCAAAGGCCATACCTCTTAATAGGACCAAAATTGGGGGAATTGAAAAAGTAGCTTGAAGGCTTAATGTCCAAGGGATACATTCATCCCTCAAAATTCCCTTATGGGGAACTAGTGCTGTTTGTCACCAAGAAGGATGAAATGCTACAGCTTTGTTGTGATTATAAACTGTTGAATAAATACATGATCAAGAACAAGTACCCAATACCACTCATTTCTAAGTTGTTCAATAAATTGGCAGGGACTCAATATTTCACCTAGCTAGACCTTATACAAGGGTACTACCAGGTTCATGTTGCAAAAGGGGATGAAGCAAAAACTACATGTGTAACTTGGTATGGGTCATATGAATGGACCGTAATGCCCTTTAGGCTTTGCAATGCACCGGCTACATTTTGTACCTTGATGAATGAGATATTTCGACCCTTCCTAGAAAAATTTTTGATCTTCTATCTTGATGACATCTTGATATATAGCCAAAAAATGGAGGAACATGCCCTCCACCTGCAGATGGTGCTTGAGAAGCTACGAGAAAATTGACTGTACATTAAGAAAGAAAAATGTAAATTCTGCTGCTCGAAGCTAAAAGTTTTGGGGCATCTCATGGGGTATGGGTAGGTGAAGAAAAATCTAAAGAAGGTAGAGGTTGTGTGCTAATGGCTCGCTCCCACTAATGTGCATAAGGTTAGATAGTTCATGGGGTTAGCTAGTTTCTATCGAAAATTCATCCAAAATTTCTTAGGAATTGTTGCTCCTTTGATCAATCTGCAAAAGAAAGAAGTTCCATGGCAATGGGATGCAAATTTTCAGAAAGCTTTCAAGATGATCAAAGAGGCTTTAACCTCCCATCCAATGTTGGCATTTCCTGATTTCTCATAACCTTTTGAGGTTCATATAGATGCTAGTGAGAATGCAATTAGGGACGTCTTGCTACAGGAAGGTCATCTTGTCACTTATGAGAGACAAAAGCTGAATCAAGTAGAGCAGAGGTGGCCAATCCATGAAAAGGAAACATTCACTATTTTCCACTACTTGAGAGCATGGAGACACTACTTTATGGGAAGTTGTGTTCTCGTAAAGATGGATAATCTAGCCACTAGCTACTTGATGAATCAAACAAAGCTGAGGCCCAAACAGGCTCGATGGTTGGCCATGTTGTTCGAATTTGATTTGCAATTGACTTACCATCCTTGAAAGGAGAACTTGGTGGTAGATGCATTAAGTCACTATCCTCAACCTGCCTCTCAGCTCTTTTCCATCATTAGGCCACAAACATCACACATTTAATGTGATGAAGTGTTGTTGGCTAGAATTCAAGATGGTTTGAAAAGGGCCCCCATATCATTGATTTAATGAAGTTGATAGAAACTAGGTAAGCACCACAGTTCAAAATGAGGGGATGGACTACTTTGGTTTTAGGATAATTGGATATAAATTCCAAATTGGTATGGCTTACGCAAAGAGATAATCTAAGAATGCCATGACACACAGTGGGCAGGGCATCCTAGATAGCAAAGGACCTTGGCTCTCATTGAGAGAACCTTCTTCTAGCCAAAAATGTATCAGGATGTGATTTCTTATATCCAAAAGTGTTTGGTGTGCTAGTAGGATAAGGTGTCTATGGAGCATCCAGGTGGTCTTCTACTACCCTTGGAAATTCCTCTATTTCCATGGGCTACAGTTTCTATGGACTTCATCATGGGATTGCTGAATATTCAAGGCTTAAGTAGCATCATAGTTGTGGTGGAAAAATTCTCTAAATTTGCTATATTCATTCCCTATCCCTCACAGTGCTCAGCTGAGGATACGGTAGCATACTATTTTGATAGGGTGGTTCGATATTTTGGGTTACCCATGAGCATCATTTCAGATTGAGATTCGCGCTTCACAAGTGCTTTCTGGTGAGCACTATTCAGCATGATTGGTACCACCCTCAAATTGTCAACAAGCTTTCATCCACAAACTGATGGGAAGACAGAACGAATGAATCAGATACTTGAAGAGTACCTTCATCACTATGTTCGTAGTGACCAAAAGAACTGGTCATTTTTGTTAGGGATCACCCAGCTGAGCTATAACATCCAAAAGCCCTCAGCTACTGGGTTTTCTCCTATAGAACTAGTAATGGGAAAGCAACCCATTACCCCTCATATGGTCTCTCCCTCATTGCAGGGTCGATGTCCCTCAGCAGATGAATTCTTGAAGAGGTGGTATGAAAATGTTGATATAGCAAAGTATCATCTAGAGAGGGTAGTGCAACGAATGAAAAAGTATGCTAATCGAAAACACTAGCCATGTGAATTCAAGGTGGGAGATTGAATCCTCTTGAATTTGGGCCCATGTCAGTTTAAATCGAAACAGGGAACTACCTTCAAGCTGATAAGGCAGTATGGTGGTCCCTTTTGCATCATCAATAAAATTAACCCTATGACATATAAGCTTCAACTACTGATCAATATGGACTGAGTCCATCCAGTTTTTCATCTCGGCATGCTGAAGCCATTGCCGGATGGGTTCCCATATCTGGAGAGAAGCCTCTCAATTTGAGAGCGACCTTGTATACAATCTATACAAGGGAAGAAAGTAGATTACATTTGAAACTTCTAGACCATTGGCCATGGGGCAGATTTGAAAGTGGATTTCCTCATCCATTGGAAACATCTTCCTAAGTCAGATGATAGCTAGGAACCACTAGAGCACTTAAGGTCCCAGGAAAACTTGATCCTAGACTTCTGTAGGGAGCAAGCAATCGACCTCCCACCTTGGCTACTTTAATGATGGATGGAGAAACCTCCCATGCAAAAAAAATTGGAAGAGGCATGACATGCGGTGCCTTATAGGATTCGAGAGCGAATTCCTATGGGAGTCGACCTCAAACAGGGGAGGAAGGTACATGGAGCCATTCAAAGTGATCTATAGGTGATGGGGCTTAAGTTTCAAAGAGTGTTGAACTTGAGACCCCTAGATCTTTGGATCAAAAGAGGTAGGGGATGCCCTAGAACTCATGGATCCCTAGGTCGGTGCATTCTATCATGTTGCAATGATAGACCACTTAATGTCCTCCCATAGCTTGGCATTTTAGGCTAGGTATGGAAGGATGGACAGTCCAAGTCTTAAGGGGTGATGCTCTTGACTTGGGTGTTAGATGCTAGGATGAGTTTGGATCCTAGGAAGATAGTCAAGTTCAATGAAAATGCTTTACAACCTTAGGTCCTAGTAGTTGGACCTTCCAAAACCAAAGATCCCTTCAAATTTGACTTAGAATAGCATGGGTGTACTTCCCTAAAATTGATGGAATCCTCCCTTCACTTTGATGCAGCAGCCTCGTAGGTTACCCAGGCCATGCTCCAAGGTCATCGCTCATTTTAAGTGGGGTAGGATTGTGAGAGAGGTAGCAGGGTTGGTGGTGGCCTGCTACCTCCACAATAGTTCGGGGGCTGTGGGGGCACAAGGGGTCCTCTGCTCCTTATGTCTTCAGAACCATACTGGCATGGCAGTTCCAGGCATTAGTAAGAGGAGGCTACGATCTACCTCATTACCCCACTTTATAGGACCTTGCCTAGGAGGGTTGCGTAGTTCAACTCTGCGTTGGGATGTTTTTACCAGGTGTGTCATGGGATGTCCTATGGGATGTTGCGTGCACTCCTTAGAGCACAACACAAACTACCAGCACATGGTGATGAATCTGGAGGGTTCAACTGGTAGTCCCCGTGGTGTCCATGTGAGTGGAGCAAGGGAGTGCTATCTAGCTTGTTAGCGTATTGTGAATATTGTTTATGAAACACCGCTCAAGAGACATGCTAACACTAACACATTATTTTTTGGCATGTGTTTCAGGATTATTGATGGTTAAGGCATATTCCTCTTGAGTTTTTTCCTAATTCAGAATCTGCTTGGGAAACTCTTGGGGTGTCAAACAACGTCCTCAAGGACAACGTTGTTACACATAGTTACTTAACATTACAATAAAAAAATAATAATACTAATAATCAATTAGAAAAATATTAATGTTAAAATTCTCCAACCCTTAATGGGGATGACATGAAGCATTCATGAGTATGTTTAGCTTTGGCAAGTATAAAAGCCTATATTTTTGGACATACTTGGTATGTATTATGGAAAATGTTGTGCTTGCACTTGTGAGTTTATATATGTTTTCTTGGTTTGGTATATTTTATGCATTATGTTAATGATGATAATGATGAGTTTTGGGTTTTTTAGATTCTTTGTTAATGTTATATAATCTTTAATATTTAATCATACATATATTATCTTTTATTATCATATAGTAGGCATGCACTAATCCTATTGTTGAGTGTGATAGGAGCTCATGAGATTTGGTTGGAAGCATGCCATGACCTATAATTAATGGATTTTTTAATTAATATTAAAAATTTGTTCTAAGAGTGCATGGTATAAGCAAATAGATAATTGATTGATGATTCATTATATCCACATGTGTTTTTAGATATTTAATTATATTGAGCTTTGTTTTTTTTTTCTTAGAGGTTTTGGAATATATTTTATCATTGTAATGTTTCATGGCATTTTCTCTTTAATGATTTTGGTATATAAGGGAGTTACATGATTGGAAGAGAGAGTTACATTTGGGATGGAAAATATTTTTACTAGTTTCCTTTTATCTTTGTGGAAGTTTGGACAATCAATATTTTCTTATTCCATGATTTTTAGCCGATCTTCATTAAAACTATCATGACTCATTTTGTCCACACACTTTGATGAGTTGGGAGAGGTGTTGTGACATTGGAGCTGGGAAGTACTACTGGATTTTAGATTGGTTGTATAAATTACTTAAATCATTTTAGTTTACTTCTCTTCTTTTTGCTATTTTTCATTTTTCAGATTAAGAGGTGAGTTATTTTGGCTTTTTCCCTATTTACATTTATATGATCTATGCACATATGTAGGTTGGATGTTGATTGTTTTTGCCTTATGATTATGATATTATTTGTAGGATGAAGAAATTTATTCATGTGGATGGAAGGTGGTTTGATGGAATTTTTAGGCATGTATACTCTATTGTTCATCTACCAATTTTATACATGGGAACTACAAGAATATGTTAAATAATATTAATGGGATTGGGTCTTTCCATTCGTACACTTGGTTGGTTGTGATTAAATGATGAATTTGTGATGAATTTGTATGGAGCTATGTTTTTGAATTTTTGGGAGATGTGGTTGATTTTCATGATGTTTAAATTGAAGTTTTGGAAATTTTGCTTATTCCATTGAGTTAGCTTACCAGATCCATATTTCCTATGATCTTGACACATTTTTGTGATAGACTCAATTTGCATATTGGTTTGGATTGAATTCTTCTTTCCCTTGGTATTTTGTGATCTTGGCATATTTTAATAGTCTTCCTTACATAAATTTTTTTCTAATCCTATGATTATATAGAATTTGATTCTCTCTTCTTATATTAGCTTTTGGATTGTTTACTTCTTTTTTCTTTTCACATTTTGGACTCATTGAGCCCTTACCCATTATTTCTCACATATTCTCATCATTTTAGAGTATTTTTCAATTATTTTCCTATGTATCCTAGTTGAAAAAGACATCCTAAACCTTTTCTAGACATCTCTCCCAAAATCCTATATCCTTGTTAAGATGCCTTACCTAAGAACAAGACATCTTGCCTCATTACAAGATGTCTCTATTAAGATGTCTCCTTCAACCTAGAGACATATTCCTTGAAATGTCTTGCTAGAGATCAAGACATCTTCTAGGTTTCCAAGATATCTCCCAGGCTTTCAACATGTGTTCTCCTAGACATCTCCTAACTTCAAAGACATCTCCTCTAAGACATATTTTGATTTTCAAGATGTCTTTCTTGCAAGCTCAGTTTTTCTTGAAACTCAAATTATATGAAGATTGATTATCCAATTTAGCCCTTAACTGAGATTTCTTGGTTTCTATGCTTCTAGGTATCTATCAATTCTTTCATTCATGTGATAATTCATATAAATCATTAGGTAAAACAAGATAAAAAGCTTCAAAATTATTCATAGTCTCTATAGTTTACCCCAAAAAAATTGTCTAAATAACTTTGGAAGAGACTCGTGACATCGATAAACCATTGAGATAATTCACTTGAGACATGACCTAGGAAAAGTCATGGACTACAATGAGATGTGTCATATATCCAAGATGATCCTTCAACCAAGAGACCTGATTATGCTTCAACAATGTACATCAAGTACATGCAACATCAGTAAGATAAGGATACACTAGTCCAGGAAACTCTTACCCAGCTTGTAATATTATTAGAATGTTAATTCATTAAGATCATTACTAAGTTATCCTAGAAGGCTAATAACTATGGCCTAAGTAGAGAATTATTGCCCCTAAGCACCCAATCCTTGTAGCTTGACATTACTCATTCTCTGCTTAAGACCTATATAGTGGCAAGTTGATGGATTTAATCTAGTCATAAGATTGGTTCATTCTTACCCAACCAATAATGGTTACTATCATGAGATCCATAAGGAAACTGGTGCTCAGTGGATAATGTGTGATGTATTACTTCTTCTTAGTAAATAGGGCATAATCTTGTTGCAAGAGGATAGACATCATAAATGCAAATTGTAGGGTAAAAATAATATTGTTACATCCAAGAATTAGCATACCATTTATAATCAAATCCAAGCTATCAAGAGTCCTCATATCATCGATATAGCAACCTAGGAATGTCAATTATCTATTTTATTCCTTTCAAATCATGAAAATTTAGCTAAGTTTTTATACCCTAAAACCATGTCCAATGCGTAGTACTCATCGAGACATTTCCAATGGTACAAATTTTGTCCCAATTGGACTTAGAGTTTTGGAGACATATTTTTTCTTGGTATCCATGTCATCATTAAAATTTAACCTTAAAAATTAATTTAATTTTTAATTTTAAAACTTAAAATTAGGATTCAAGTTCAAAATCATGACCTTCAAATTAAATATGTGTAGCATATATTTAATTAAATATTAATTACTTAAATAATAATAATAATAACAACAACAATAAAAAAATTTATGAAGGGGCCGCATAGGCTTTCATGGGGGACCACGTAAGCCTTACAACAAGCCATGTCAGCCTAATAGAGTGAGGATCAAGAACTTAAAAGATGGGTTGAATAAGTTCCCCAATTAAAATTGCACCATTCACATGAACATACCAAATTTTATGTTGTTTCCAACTTGGGTACATCCACACTCAGAGGGTAGAATTCGTGCATACCTTTGGACTTTGTTTCTTAAAAAAATGTGGTTTGAAGGGCACCACACCCTATACAAGCTCTAGGCTCCACTTTGGAGTGTTTCATCACTGCAAAACCACTCAATCCCACAAGGTCCCAACAAGCTCAGAATGTGATTTCAAGGATCCCACAACCTTTACAAAATTGAGCTCTACTTTGGAGTGTTTTAACATTGCAAAACCACTCAATCCCATAGGATTTTGACAAGCTTAATATGGATGCCTTCTCACAAGAAGTACATCAACCCTACGGGGCCATAAGAAAGAGATAAAAGAATAAGGAAATAATGTAACTAAATTTACAAGTCCTTGTACTTGAGGCTCAGTACAAATTACAATCAAGCAAATGATGTTACAATAAAGGGTAAGAATAGAATTGCATAGAATAGACAATAAGGAGCTTATGTGTGAATAGTTCTTGCATAATTCCCAAGATTTTGGCATCATATTACAACCTTAGAGTTTTCAAAAACTCATTGGAGTTCATGCAATAGCTACCAAACAACTGGTGTATATGTCTATTTCGATGTTTGAACATCTAACTAATAGACATCTATCTAGCAAATGGGATGTCTACTATTGAACATAGATGATTATTATTTTTCCAAGACATCTCCTCAACTTTTAATTTGACTTCTAAAGCTTTCTCCTACCATTTTTCCTTCTTGGAAATCCTTGGTTCATATTCATTTGACTTGTAGGCTTTGTTTTCATCTATGCTCTTATCTTGCCATCCTAATGTAGCTCTCATTTTGAAGTCTTGGATCTTCTTATCATCTCAACATAACTCCTATGTAACTTAGAATTTTCTTTTTGTTAGATCTAATGTAATTTGATTACACTATTTTCCCGATCTCATCATGCCCTTGGTTTACCCTTAGACCTACTAGGTAATACAAACACATTTTTCACTTTCTAAATTTTCTAAATTTTTGACATACCAAAAGGTCACAAATAGTTCCATTTTTGGTGATGTCCAAAACTCAATAAAATGGGTCAATATAATGTCATAACATTATAACATTATATGATAAACAATAAAAGTGCAAACATTTGTGTGTGTGTGTGTGTGTAAGGAAAAATATAATCTATCTTCATTAATGCATTGAACATATTACAAACTTGTCTCCAAAGATATATCATAAAAAGAGTAACATCATATAGTATGCATGACCAATATCACAAAACTCTCTCCCTTTTTGAAAAGCATCCATAAGGAGGCGATCATGAAAAATTCCTATCCAAACATCCTTAAAAAGGTTCCATAAGATAAAACTTCATAACATCATATGAAAATCCCATAGATATAAAAACATTTAGCAAAGGAATAAAATCTATTAAAGAGTACACATCTTTTAGCATTGGTCTCATAGGGCTGATGATGAAAAAACTAAATTTCATTAAGAACTTACCCTTATTTGTTCACAACCAATGCAAATACAACTAAGCCAAGCCTTTCAATTTATGTCCAAGAGTATTTAAAACCAAATTTTAAAGTCCAATGTTTGATACCTAAATATCAAGTAACCTGTCTCAAGCTTAATATTAATATACCTCTTACTTGCTCATTTTCTGTTGTGGATGTTGAAGTAGAAGATGTTATAACATACGTACATTTTGTTGAGAGTCCTTAAAGACTCCCCTAATGCTTGTGGTTTAAAAGATATAGGTTGTTGATAAGGTATAGGCTTCTCCTACATATGTGCAAATATCCTTCTCATCTTAATGCTTCAATTGTAGGGAGAACAGTATTCTCCCCTTAGGCCTTTTAGGATTAACTTGTTCTTTTATCATCAAACTAATGGACTTTCATTGCAACACTAAGATCAAATGTGAATACTAAGATCTTCCATTAGTTATGTCACCAAAAAAAATTGTCCTAGATAATTATCAAGAAATCCATTTTAAAAAGAAAGAAAAATGTGATTAGAATTGAAAATCCAAAAATCACAGTAGCAACTATAGTCTTCAACTTTTGCAATGCATCCATTACTTGAACATCAATTTATGGGTTACTTTGCTGATCCACCTCCTGAGATAGATAGTTGCTATCAAAATAAGACATCTTAAATGTAACTAAGATGTCTAATTATTAGAGTAGACTTCTTACCTGATAAGGCCACAAATAAAGATGCTTATTTTGTGGTTAGGAGCCTTTGGACACCTCCAAACTAGTCCCCATAGCCACCAAAGCCTCCTAGACTCATTAAAATAAGTCTAAAACACATCCAAACATGAAAAAACACCTTGAAATCATCATAAAAAATCAACATAATAAAACACACATACATTGAGAACTACACAAGGGATCATTGATGTCTCCATAAATCTGAAGTGCCATATCAAGATCAAGTTTAGAGACTTTTGAAAGCAAGGCCTCCCATTAGTAGTACCTTATGACAAAGATAGTAAATAATTCATATGCTCAAGCAATTTCTTTTGAAATGTCTCTTTTCTTGGAAGATACATGAATTACATTAAAGGTACCAATTAAAATGCTTCAATTACCATACATAAAATATATTTTAAAAATAATTACACTTTATGACTTTACAAGAAAGCAACAATGCCATATCATAGCTTAATTAAGAGTAGATAACATAATACATATATGTTTAAATAGCAATGAATGTTCAATAAAAAGCTTTTGGTCCATGAATTATAGTCAAGGAATTTAAGCCACTTGAAATCAACGCATTCTAGCTAAGAATCCAAAACATGAATTCTCAATAAAAACTTTAAAAGTAGCACAAACATGTCATCATAGCATGTTATAGTTCAACAATCTATAAGATCAAGTGGAAATTTCTTTGGATTTCCAAAGAGTTTTAATAGCTTCCATTCAACCATAAAAATGAGCTAATCTAGTGTAATCTCATCAAGTAAAGGAATAATGATTATAACTATACCTATTATTACTTACCTTGCTTACTAATGAATATCATATATGTTTAAGAATATTGAAACCAAGGTTCTTCTTTTGAAGTTCCTCCTTTCTTACAAATTTCATTTATTTCTAATGTCTTGCTTCGTTTCAACAAATTATCGTGAGTTCTTTTCCTTCATGCTTTTTTCTTGATCTTCCACACCATTTTGTTCTCTTTACCCCTTTGGTTTATCCTTCATTCCTTTTTACCCTACAAGATTTCCTTTCTAGGTGCATTTGAATAAGACCAGTCTTATGATATGACCAAGTGTTCATGTAATAATATTTTAAATTTCAATCCCATTTTTTATGCCCAAATATATTACATTGATAACATCTAACCTTTTTATTGTGGTTAAAGTGATCAAACCTTGGAGTTGTTCTTGGTTGAAATTTAGTACCTATTAACACTTTAATATTTGGAGAAGCCTTTTGTTGGGATGAAGTTGGTGTAGATATTTTTTTACCTTCTTATCTTTGTGAGTTGTTTCCTCTTCATCATCCCAACTTGTATAGATGTTACTTCTTCTCGTTTCTTCACTATACACTTTTCCTTGTAACCTGTAAGCATTGGGACACTTAGAGACCATATGGCCTCTTATAACACCTATTTAGAATTCCATATTAAAGGTATCAAAATTTGAAAGTTTAGATTACTTACCTCTACTCTTACCTTTGCTACCCAAAATGCTATTGATGAGATGAGTGCATCCATCTAGGATGAATAACCAAAATAAGAATCTTATGTATTTAAAGAACTCTTATATTTGAGTCTTCAAGAATGTAAAGGTAATCCCATTAAACATTGGTGATGTGATATATGATCTTGCTTTCATCTTTTACTCATGAGTTGGTAACCTCAAAATTGGGAGTATCAAGTTTTGATACCACTTGAGGATCAAGAACTTAAAACGGGGGTTGAACAAGTTCCCCAATTAAAATTGCACTAGCCACTCAAACATACCAAATTTTATGTGGTTCCCCAACTTGGGTACATTCACATTTGGAAAGTAGAATCCATGCATAACCTCTTTACTTTGTTTCTTAAAAAAATATTGCTGGAAAGGCACCACACCTTTTACAAGCTCTAAACTCTACTTTGGAGTGTTTCGTCGTTACAAAACCACTCAATCCTGCAAGGTCCCAATAAGCTTAGAATGTGGTTTCAAGGATCTCTCAACCTTTATGAAATTGAGCTTAGCTTCAAAGTGTTTTGATGTTGTAAAACCACTCAATCTCGCAGGATCTTGAAAAGCTCAATATGAATGCCTTCTTGCAAGAAGAAAATCAATGCCACAAAGCTACAAGAAAGAGAGAAAAGAATAAGAAAAGAATGTAACTAAGTTTATATGTCCTTGTTCTTGAAGCTTAGTACAAATGACAATGAAGCAAATGATGTTACAATGAGGAGAAAGAATAGAATTGCATAGAATAAACATTGAGGAGCTTATGTGTGAATAGTTCTTACACAATTCCCATGATTTTAACATCATTTTATAGTTTTGAAGTTTCCAAAAACTCCTCAAAATTCATGAAAAAACTACCAAATTACTAGTGTAGATGTCTACTTCAAAGTTGAAATGTCTAACTGAGATTGACCTCAATTCAGGTGAGATGTCTATTTAGCAGATGGAACATCTATAGTGGGACATCTGCTATTAAACATAGATATTTGCTATTTTTGCAAGATGTCTTCTCCTTTGAAGTTTGACTTCTAAAGCTTTCTCCTATCAATTTACCTTCTTGACAATTCTTAGAGCATCTTTACTTGACTTGTAGACTTTTTTTCATCCATGCTCTCATCTTGCCATCCCAACGTAGCTCTCATTCTTGTTTAGCTCTCATTGTGAAGTCTTGGATCTTGTCATCTTAACATAGCTCTCATTTTGACTTAGAATTTCCTCTTTGTCCCAATATAATATCTTAATACACTAAAGCTCATGATTATTCTATTTCCTCAATGTCATCATGCCCTTAGTCTATCGTTAGATGTACAAGGCAATACAAACACATTTTCCACTTTCTACATTTTCGAAGTTTTTGATATACCAAAAGTTCAACATAAAGGGCTACATTGGCCTCTCAATGAACCATACACACCAAAAATGGGCCAAGCCAATGCCACAAAGGACTATGTGTTGGCCCTATAGTTGGAGTTTGCTATATCCTTGATGAGGACCATGGAGGATCACATCAGCTTATCAATGCACCACATTGCCCTTGTAGAGGACCATGCCTACCCAAAATAGGACTATGTGAGTCTCATAGTAGGCCATGCAAGTCTTCCCCCTCCCACCATCAACTACCTCTGATGTTGTGCTACTCCAGAACCATGATGCACTACTCCTACAATTTTTTTCCTTCCCTTGTTATTTTCCAATGTTGTGCTACTCGCTCGACCATGCTGCTTGTTGCTCACCATGTCATTGCAATCATGGTCCTCTTCGCTACTATTGCATTACCCTTGTATTTACTCCATAGTACCTACCATTGTCCTCACTACTACTCCTTTAGGTCTCATCACTACCTACCACTCATGATCCATGATTTGTTATTCATGGCTCAGATATAACCATAACTCTCATTTCTGCACTTGTCACCTCCTCTACACCTAGCACTACATAACTTCTCTTCCTTACTACCTATCTCTTATGCTTCCACCTATCATCACTTTATCTATTGTGTTCTACCACCATTGACTGTGCACCATTTTCACCTATGGTGATATTTCTTCTTTCTTTCTTCATATTTTTCATCACATTTATCGATGCTACATAATTTGTTTTCATCACCATCACTGCTGCCATTGTTGTTGTTACTATCACAACCATTGCCACTGCTACTGCTAGAAAATCCATTAGGATTTTCAGCTATCCATGGTGACTACAAATACTATCGTCAACATGATTCTCTACCTTCTCTTCTATCATTAGTTCCATGATTCTTTACCTCCCTACCTACCACTAATGCTACAATTCTCCACATCCCTACTTGCTATCGACACTACAATTCTCTGTCATCTTACCTACCATTGGCGTTATGATTCTTCATCTTCTTACTTACTATCAGTGTTGCCATTCTCTACCTTCTTACCTATCATTGGTGCTATGATTCTCTGCCTCCCTACTTAGTGTCAATGCAAAAATTCTTCACCTCCCTACCTACCACTAGTGTTGCGATTCTCCACCTTCCTACATACCACCATTGTTGCAATTCTCCACCTCTCTACATAAGCCACTATGCCACAATTTCTCTACCATAGTGTAAGTCCTACAAAGGGACATCTAGATTTACTTGGGCCACATAGGCTACATAGAGTGCCATGCAAGGCAAGCTACCATGGCAAGATGTACCATTGCACAATGCAATAAGGTCTTTATACCATCGCTACCACTGAACATATAGTTAAGAAGCTACTGTAGCTATCATGCAATAGCATGCAGCTGCAAAACCATGTTATGAGTGCTACTAACTATGAATTTGAGGACTAGTCATGGAATGTGAGTGGCACGTGCTATAACATCGACATCTTCCTTGTGGCTACCACCATCATTACCACTACCATAGCACAGACCTACCTACACCATTGTGTAGGTGTCATACAGGTCCTTGGGAGGGTAGTGTAGGTCCTTGGAAGACCTACACATGCTCTAGATGAGGGTCATTAGGGATTGTGCAAGCCTCTATAGTAGGTCACCATGGCAATGCAAGTCCCCGTGGTTGGCCGCTATAGGTTGTTAGGTAACAATGCCTACTACTGTTGCCAAAATCCTCACCTTCATACTAGCACTTTATGATTTTCCTCGCTACTACACCACCATTGCCAACATTGACAATTGATGGAAAATTTTGAAGATTCTGTCAATTAGGAGGAAACATTTATACAATGTTAAATCAAGGCATAAATATCGGAAAATGAAAAATATTTTTGAAAAAAATGTTGATGCATTGGCAATAGTTGAAATAAGAATTATGAAATTAAGCACATTTGTTTTGGAGTAGTATTAGGATCTATGACCTCTTGAGAAGTCTTGATTTTTGTGCCCAAATTTTTGGACATCATAAGCCATAATGTTTGATTTCAAAAGCCTTTTTAGGTGAACAAAGAGTCATTTCTTATAGATCTTCATGTTCAAGATGAAATGGTGAGGTTAAATTAGCTCTAAAAAGCTCCAAAAATTATTTTTTCATGCCTTGTTCAAAATGGTACCTTGAGATCCTTAGAGACTCATTTTAGCATGACTTGGGCATATGGTGTCTATTTCTAACACATGAATAATCATATCTAATATTTTTCAACCTTTTGAACTCAATGGTAAGGTTAGATTTATAATTTGAATATCCAAAAATTAGATGATATCTTAAAATAACCCTTAAGAAGCCATAACATAGACTAACTAATCATGCTTGATGAGTGGCAAGTAGACCCTATGCCCAACCATATGAATCACTAAGTGTTCACATGCAATCTGGACGAATTCTATGGACTTATAGCATTCTAAGTACATCGGTCTCTAGGAAGTGAAACAAATTGCTAAAATTATCGTCTTCCCAATTACACTTGTGAAATGCAAATGTATGGTTAAGTGTAATTGAGGCATATAATATTTATGATTTTTTATATTTTATGTTTTAAGTCACCTGAGGGTAAAGAATAATGTATAAAATAAAATAATTAAATAATTAAATTTCTAATATAATATAACTAGCTACACCTAACTAATTCTAACATAAGCATCTATTTCCACTTGCCATAGACATCCTAAGCACGTTTAATGCTATGCTAGGATCACCAAGTGTCATGCTTATGTTCGAAGTGGTTCTACTTATGTGCTTAATTAATTATTATTTAATGTAACTTAATTTATCTTAATTACTTAAAAAATTAAAGAAAATTGTATAAAACATTAAATGCATAAATAAACAATTAATCTATTTCAAAGTGCTACAAGGTTTATCAGAAAACTCATCTTTATTATTGCACACACTTTCGTCCTTAGGTACAACATTGCTCAAATAAAAATCCATACACTATTTGACTCCTACTATAGGCACTTAGAAAAATATTTTAACTTTCAAGCAAGAAAATTGTAAGAGCCATGCTACAACTATGATAAAATATGCCATAAACACAATGGGTGAGCATGTATTTATAGCCAAAAATAGGTACTTCATCAATAATGCCATGTCAATGCTTCAAATCCCATGTCGACACAGTGACTTTAACGAGGCCACATCAATGAGGCATTGTCAATGTAACCCAGAAAATGCAACTCATCATACCCTCATGATTGAATGAAAACTCATCCTAGAGAGAAAAAAAGAAGGACAAAGTTTCTTACAAAATATTCAGGAAGGTATGAGATTATTGACACATAAAATAACACACCAACAACATGACAAAAGCTAAGTGCATGAGTGTATAGAATTATAGTGATTAAAAAAATTTTGTATTTAGGAAAAAAAATTGAACACTAGGACAAAACTTACAAATACAATTCCTCTGATGACGTGAAGATGAGGAAGAAGTTCAAATGGTCCTAGGTGGTGGAGGCTCCTAAGGCTCTAAAGGATGTTCTTTTGCTTAAGGTGCACATGATAGTTGAGGTGGTTGTGATTGTCCTATGGAAGCTGTAACTTTTGACAAAGGATGGAAGGAATCTAATAGTTCCTTCATCTTCTCCTCCTTACTCCGAAGATCATTCATGGTTCATGTCGCATCAAAAATGTGGGACAATGTGGGAACATCCTAAGGACAGGGCATTTCTGAGAACAACTCCTTCACATTGATGAACTAGGCAGTGAAAAGTTTGCATTCAACATCAAATGCCTTTACTGATTTTGCAACTCCTAGTAATCACTCATTCTCTAGTCTAGGTTCTTTGCTGTAGATCATTGATCAATGAAGCACTGCTTGAGAACATCGAGTTCTGCATTTTCCACCTCAAGTTTCTACTTAGTGTCTTTGTGATACTTGAACTTAGCTTTGTACAACAAGTATGAACTGACCACTTATTTCTCCAATTCAAACCATGACCATTTGGCAATTAGCATCACCATATTTGCATAATGGTTATTGGTAAGATCCATGTACTCCTTCATCTCCTTGATCTATAGCTCCTTCATGTAGATCTCCACCTTGTTATAGTCATTGAGCCATCAAAGATAGGTTGCTAGACATCATCTTCTTTCTTGAGCTGTTGAAGCACCTCATTAACTTTCACCTTCATCATCTAAATATGTTTTTCATTAATTTCTTTTTGTAGATAATATAGTGATTTTTTACTCTCTCAAATTTGAGAGCCTCATTTTTCCAAATGGCTACCTCTATTGCAAATTTCTAGTGAAGGACTCAAACTTCCTCCATGGAGAGATTTCTATTTTTGGTTGTCAATCTCCTTACTTTAGTGTTTACTCTAGCTAGCTTCTCCTACTATTAATGGATGAAATCTTGCATTTTTTTCTTTTGTGCTTCAACATTCTACAAGCAGTGATTTTTTGCGATCAAGGTGACATTCTACTAGCAAGTTTGATCCAATATCTTTTGGATATTATGTATGGTGACATTGGCCAAGGACTGATTAAAGATCATCATCTCCTTTGCTTACTTAGCATTCTTGAGCTTTTCTTGAAGCTATTAAAAAGATTCATCTTAGGTCAGTGTAGGGCTAAGAAGCACAGGATTAGCAACGTGGGCTCTTTAATTCAACAACCTTCATAGCCAAGTAATGGTTTTTAGCCTGGACTATTTTGAGTTACCCTTCCATGATAATGCATTTTCCCATTTCTTTCAATAGCTTCGACTGTATTGTAGTGATTGTATTTGAAAGGTCAAAGACATCTAAAATTAGTTTCCTAGTTTCCACCAATCAATCTTGCAACTCCTTGTGTAGGCTATGCTCAAGTTGCTACTAACTTTTTAGACATCTACACATCTCTAAGTGTAGAAACGTTTGGTATAGACACCATAGGTGCATTGAATACCTCAATAATTCTATAAGAAACCACCTCTATCGCTATCTCCTATCCATGATGCTACATCAATAAGATAGTTTCCCCCTCACCCTCCTCCAAACACACCACGAAAGTTATGGCATTCCCAAAGATTTATATGAATTACTACTATTGTGAGAGAGAGGCCATTACCTCTTGGATGCTAGGATTTGATCTTGTGGGTAGCTATGTTCTTAGGGCTGAAAAGGTAGGTACCTACCTCCATCTAGCTAATGGTTTGAGCCACTTCATTGAGGTGACTCATCATTGGATGATACATAGATGGATTGCCACCACTTGTTCTTACTCACTACTCTTGCTCACATAAGAACTACTCTCAAATCTCATGCATTCATTCAAGGGTAGCATGGGATTTCAATGTTGTTTCATGAATGGGAAATGAAGGTGGTGGTTGCTACTTCTCTTCCTTAGTTGTGGTAGGGATCTCATCTTTCATCATTTCCACCTAAGAGGTAGAAGGAGTATGTTGTATTATGTCATTGATGTAGTGAACTATTCCTATCCTTTTGCATAGTTTTCTAATGAGGCAGGGAAAGGTCATGGCCTTCCTTCCATGTTTTTTTTCCTTAAATATCTTTGTTATCTCTAAATAGATTAGTTGTGGAAGGTTCATAGGGAATTTTCCACTTAGAGCAGCACACACACAAGTGAAAATGGTAGTCACCTTATTGGGCTTCATTGTTAGATTGAAGTGATAGGCTACTATCATGAAATATACACATTCTATTAGGGTGCGTGCACCATACTCCTTGTGATCCACTCCATAACATCACTAGGTTCACTCCTTCTTTGCCTTTAGGTCTACTTATGTAGAGATCTCTACTAAATTTCTTCCAATATTAGGTAACTAAAGAGCCTATGCAATGGCCTCCACTGAGTAGGACACCTAAATGTCCTTGATCTTCATAGTGGCTCTTGCCTACCTACCATTACAAAAGAGATATGTATTTTCCATGTACCATTCCCCACTAAAAGTTATGATTGGACACATGGGAGTGTTCTATAATTGCATCTTAGCTTTTGGTGGAGAATGTTCTAAGAATGGTCCAAAGTTCAATTCTTGGAGAATTAAACATTGGATGTCACAAGGCTTGATTTGATTAATGAAGGCTTGATTCAATGTGACCTCTAGTATTGGCACTAGTCTTGGCACCTCATCTCAATGGGATTATTTAATTATAGTTGCTTCCTTGGAAATCTATTGAATAGATTGCAGTTCAGCCTCCTCCTAAAAAGGTCTCGTTGCATGAGTTTCTGCTACCTATTCTTAGGCTTGTTCTTGTTGCTTCCTTTCAGCTCTAGGTCATTTGTCCCTTGGTTGAGATGGTTCTCCTTCCTATGGGCATTTTGATCTAGGTGCCATATCACAACATGACCAAGGATTAGCACTTAATTTGTAACTTTGAAACATTTAGAATACTTTATCCCTTGGGGAAGTTACACTTGGCTAAGTTGTGATCATGGTTGGGTTGATTATTTTAATATTATTTTATTAATATCTGATTAAATAGGTTACCAAAGTATGTTGGAAGGGTTTAACTCTCATAGATTGATGATTTAATATTATTTTTTTCATTAAACCTATGGGGGAGTTGGAAAAATTCTCTGTCAAAAACCAAAGGTTTGTGGTCCCCATGACGTAAAGCATACCTCTAGAAGCTATAAGGCTAAAGAATAAATTAAATCAAATAAATGGTTTGAAAGTTATCTTCTTTGGAAGGTTTTGAACCCTAAAAATTGCAAAAACTCCCCTTATGTTTGAATTAAATGGCAAGAAATTCCTAAGTGGTAGGTGCTATGTATAGAATTTTTCCCATGCATCAACTAGATCTTATCAACAGGGCCTAGTTGATGTGGTCACTTGTGTCAACCAGGCCTAGTTGACATGGCTATTGACCACCATTGATCAAGTTAAAATTTGAAAAATACAAGGATTTTTTGAATGAAAGTGGAGTTAAATGGAATCCCAAAATGCCAATAACATAATGAAATGCATGAAGAGGGCTTGAGACTTCTCAAAAGATGGAGAATGATTGGTGAAATGCCTTAAGGAGCACATAGTTAGATGCAACCGATGGGGAATGTAAAAGATTTGATTACCAAAATGCCCAAGGATAATGTACTTAACTAGTCCAACTAAGAGCTATGCAGGTGGGTCCTCCCCATAGTAGGGTTATGCCCTTTTTTTCCCTTTGCATAACCAAAACTAAGAAGTCTGTGGGACCCACAATTGATTAATGGTTACAAAAAGTTAAGGACCAAATCCCAAATAATCTTCCTAAGAACTTCAACACATCAAACTACGACATTAAACAAAAACATGAAAACTAGCATTAAGGTGAGTTATGGAAAGCATTGATGGATGGGATAGAGAGTGATATGGGTTTTTCAAACATAGTCGCATGAAGTCCCTGGTGGAGTTATGGTTAATTGACCCAATAAAAATCCATCCTTAGTCTAGATCAAAATTAACAACTTTCAGTGACTTTGCATCACCACTCTAGGACTAGTCCATCTCCTTGAGACACAAGAATTCTCCCATAGATAACCACCATTCCTTATTTGAGAAGTAAAGAGAATCACAAAGTGAAAAAGGGCCTTACTTAGAGGGAACCTTTAGGCATGGATAACATGTCTTTCTAGTCCCATAACCAGTGCTTGTAGCTCATTTATTTTTTTTAAGGGATATGCTTTGAATTCCTAACATGTTATTTTTTTTTTTTTTTGCTTTCTATGAAGTTTTAGATGGGAACCACACCATGCAAAGACATATTCAAGTTCCTATTATTGGTCAACATGGAATAGTAAGAAATCCATGAAAACACACATGCACTCAAGTAAGTAGAAAGGCACAAAGAGTATTACATCCCCTTGAAGTCGCATCCTTTTCAAACCTTTGAATCTTTCCCAAGTTTGTAAACTACCAAGGTCACAAGTTCATTTAAAGTTGTATTAATGAAAAAGGAACCTCATACTTTCAAAACTAGGAAAACCATAGAGTTGGTGGATGGGTGGATGATGTGGACTCATTACTTGTTCCATGAAAAAAAAACTTGTCTTAGTCATCAGTCATTAAAATTCAAAAATAGAAACAAGAAATTAGCAATCAAAAACATTTGGCAAAAACCACAATTAGTAAATAACTACAACATCATTGAGTCTTGTTGGCAATAAAGCAATTTTATTATAAGACAAGAAAAATTCATACCAAAATAAAGTAAAGTATATAAGAAATTATAAAATATTTAAGAAAAATAAAACATACGAACAATGTTGTAAAATAAAAATTTTAAAAAATAACAAAGTGTAAAATAAAAATGGTATAAAAACAAAGAATGTGTGAAACAAAAAGGTGTAAAAACAAAAAAGTACAAAAATTGAGGAGCTACTTATATAGTTAGCATGGATGGTCATCTCACCCATGACTAGGTTGAAAGAAGGAGATTTAAAAGATTGAGTTAGGTCATCATCCGATGAGGCATTATTTGCACTGGCTTACACGGGCTCATGAAAAGGTTTGACTTATTGTGTGTTGACCAGCTACTTTTTGTTTAGACTCTTAGGTTTGTAAATTAACATGACATCAAAAGAAAAGGTTTTATAAATGACATAAGGCCCTTCCCATAATGTTTGGAACTTATTTCATTGAGGAATATCTATGGGGTTCTAGTAGAGGACCCTATCTCTAGGTTGGAATTTGACTTTCCTTATCTTAAGGTCATGGCATTGTTTACAAAATGGTTTGTGCACTTCATTCAAGGACAGGACCACCAATTGATTCTCCTCTAGCACATTAAGGTTGATTAATCTCTCTTTTTGTGTTAGGCTTAGGTCAAGTTCAAGGTCATAAGCTATTGAAAGTATACGGAGCTTGGATTGAATTGGAAGAGTTGGTAATTTTCCATACACTAACTCATAGGGAGATTTTCCTATAAGGAGTTTCTGCCTTGCATGGTATGCTTAGAGAGCATCATTATGTTTGTTTCTCTAGTATTTCCTATATTTTCTAATAGCTTTTGTTAATATTTTCATGATCTCCCTATTGGTAACCTTTGCTTGACCATTGGCTTGGGGTGGTAAGGTATTGTTAATTTATGTTCAACCCCCAAGAGTTGCATGAGCTTGTGAAAGGTAGCACCTATAAAATGAGTATAATTTTTGGAAATCAGTGCATGTGGCACTTCAAACTTTTTTATAACATTTTTTTGTACAAACCATGTAGTAGTGAAAGATTTATAGTTGATGATGGCTACTACTATCCATTTCATACAATAGTCAACATTGACTATTATCTATGCCTTTTCATATGACATAGGTGTGATGGGACCCATGAAGTCTATGTCCCAAATGTCAAAGGGTTCTAGTGGTTGGATCCACAAATGAGGTCCCTCCATTTGAGTGGTCATCCCATCATCTAATTGATAGAATTCACAAGAGTGGACAAATTGGTGGACATCCTTGAAGATTATTGGCCAATAGTATCCTATCATTAGGATTTTAATGGCCATGCATCTCCCTACATAGTGGCCCCCACAAGGACCCTTGTGAGAATCTTGAATAATCCATAGTTGGTTAACATTAGAAACACATCAGCAAACCAAGCCATTGATGCATATCTTATAAAGATGTTCATTAATCTTCATGAAGCGTTTAACTTGAAGAAGAAAATATTGTTTCTTTAGGTGGTCTAACTCTTGTGGCATCTCTTAAGTGAGCAGATAAGTGAGGATGCCATCATACCATTTTGGTTTAGCGGGTACTTATTCATTTATTACACCAACAAGGAGGAGTTCATTAGGAAACTGATCAGAGAGTGAGCTCTCATCCTCTTTGTTATGTCATCATGACTGAGATAAGTGATAAGAAACCACATTCTTAATCCCCTTTCGATGTACCACTGTAAGATCAAACTCTTGTAAGATCACCAATCATTGTATGACATGGGATCTCACCGTTGGTTTATTTATCAAGAAGCAAATGGAACTATGATCAGTATACACAAACATCTTATATCTATGCACATAGTGCCTAAACTTTTTTGAAGCATATACCATGATCATCAACTCTTTCTCTGTTGTGGTGTAATTGAGCTATGAATCCACAATGCTTCAGCTTACATAGTGGATGTAATATAAACATTTTTTATTGTCCAACTACATAAGCACAACTCCCAAGGCATAGTTTGATGCATTTATCATGATGTGAAATGGATGGGACTAATTAGATGCTCATAGAATTAGAGTATCTACAAGCTTCTCCTTAAGCTGTTGGAATATCTTTTCACATTCCTTGGTCCATATGAATGAAGCATCTTTCTTTGTGAGCTCAACCAATGGTTTTGTTATCTTAGAGAAATTCTCTATGAATCATCAGTAGTAGCTAGTGTGTCTAAAGAATGACCAGACATCTTTAATAAGTTCTAGTTGGTGGGCTATTCCTTGGATGACACGAATCTTTCTAGGATCCACCTTAATTCCTACAAAATTCTATGCCCCAACACAATGCCCTCCTAGACCATGAGATGTCTCTTTTGCTAATTGAGCTAAAGATTAGTCTCCATGCACCTTTTAAGCACTTTCTCAAGGCAGTCTAGGGTTTGCTCAAATGTAGCACCATAGGTGGAGAAGTCATCCATGAAGACTTCCACTTTGCTACCAATCTACTGCTAAAAAATTCTCATGACATGACATTGAAAAGTTACATGGGCATTGCATAGACCAAAGGGCATCCTACAATATGCAAAATTTTCTAGGGACTCGTGAATATTATTTTGGCTTGATCCTCAAGCATGATCTGAATTTGGTTATAGCCACTATAACCATCCAGAAAGTTATAATAACAATGCTTAGAAATAGTTTCCACCACCTAGTCCACAAATGGCAATGGAAAATGATTTTTGAATGTTGCCATGTTTAATAGTTTCAAATCAATATAGACCCACCAATTATCATCTTTCTTTGGCACAATTACAAGTAGGATAATCCACTTGCTATCCATAATTGTATAGATAAACTCCACCTTGATGAGTTGTTTAATTTTCTTTTTAATGATCTATTTCAATTTGGGGTTTAGCTGCCACTATGATTGCTTCTTTGGCTTCATGGCTAGACCAATATAAATGTGATGCTGAAATATCCTAAGATCAATCCCTATGAGTTTAGGATATGAGTAAGTAAAGGTTGTTGGCCATTTGTTGACCACCTTCAATGGCATTCTTTTCTACTCATAAGCAAGGTTGGAATTGATTATCTTTGGCCTACCATTTTTTAGAAATACATATTCCATGCCGGTAGGTAGAGTTTTCAACTCTAAGGACTCATGTTTAAAAATGTTAGGGATTTCCAACTCTTTCCAATTGATATCATCATGTTCATCATTAAAGAGTTGGCAATGAACTTACTCTAGTTCATCCATGCCTTCAACATAGGCATAAGTTAGGCTCTCAATAAGTGCCATTCAAAGTTTGCTACTCTCATAATTAACCATTAGCCATTGGGTGTCCTCCTATTTCATGGCTGCTACATACATGCATTATTGGATTTCATATTCATCTGCACACTATCTACATGGTCTGATTGATGTTCTTTTAATAGACTAAAGTTTCTGCATGCAGTTGCACTTTGTATCATTGTATGCGATGCATGGAGCTCACTTCTTTTCAATCTTTCTAAATGCATTTTCCTTGAAAATTTTCAAGAAAATATCTCTTATGCTCATTCATGCATCAATGGTGGTCAACAAAGCCCTTTCCATAATGATTGAGAAGTCCCACTTGCAATTATCAACTTTGATCATCAAGAAATCCATAGGATATGACCACCCATAGATAGTGTTCATAATGTTCTCTACTAGTCCTAAGGGAACAATGATGGACTAATATACCAATTCTAAATGACTATTTCTCTTCTTGAGAGGAAGTAGGTTCCAATAATTATACATTTCATGGAAAATTATATTAACACTAGAACCTAAATTGAGAAGATCCTTGCATGGCTCATTTCCTACAATCTACAAGTAGATGAGAGGACTTCCAGGATCAGCTCTTCTCTTGGGAAGGTTTCCAACCTTGATCCAATCAAATACAATGTGGATTAACATGATAGTGTAGATCTTGGGAGGTATTTGGTTTAAAGAGCTCTCAAAAGAAATAGATGAAAAGAATGAAGGAGACATAGGGTGACCAACCACATAAGTAGGTAAGGGCTTAGTAGGGCTATTGGCTTGGAAGAATGTTCTGACTAAGGATCTGACTATATGTTAATAGCCTTAGTAGCATTACGTTGTTGTAGCTATGCAGGAATTTTACCCTACATGAATGGAGCAGGTAGTAATTGGGTTGAGGATGAAGAAACATATGCTAAAGGATGAAGAGGGTGATAAGGATATGGTGATTCCCCTCTAGGAGATGGAGAATGAATTTAGTAATACTTTAGAGGATAATAGTGATGTTGAAAAGAAGCATGATTAGAAAAGTCTAGTAGAGACATGGGTTGCTGAACATAGTACCCATACAAATCTAGCTACTTGTAAGGATACTACTACCTTGCTGGTGGCATCCCCCATGACTGTGGGTGTTGCCACTAATGGTACTACTTGTATAGCTATGGTGGAGCTCTGCTTGGATAATAAGCCTATTGTTTTTGGTGGAACGACCTTAGATTTCCTTGAGGATAAGGAAACCTTCTGAGTGCTTTCCTTCGTGCTAGTCTAGAATTTAGAGCATGCACCCTAGATTCCAATAAGTGTGGCATAATAGGGCAACATCCTTTAGGATGTTCATATTCGTAGATGTAACATCTGAAACACCACAAAAATCTGTGAGTTTAGCATCTGTCCGACAAGAAGCAGATCCCCATGACCCACAGGTAGCTTCGGCTAGATTTGAAGTCACACTGGCCAATCTTGGAAGTTGAAACATCTGGTTAAGTGTTGTGCCAGCGTATACGCCCAGCTTTAAACCGTGGGGTGCCAGCGTCTACGCCCAGCGTCTACGCCCAGGGTTCACGCCCACCGTTCACGCCCAGCGTCTACGCCCAACATCTACGCCCAGCGTCTACGCCCAGATCTTCAGCATACACGCCCAGGTACGGCAAAGGTACACGCTCGACGACAGGATTTCCAATGGCAACATGAAGATTACACCGAAGAGCAAGGATTGAAGCAAGTGGACATCCTTCGGCGTATACGCCAACGTATACGCCCAACATTCGCCAGCGTATACGCCAGCATCTATCCGTCTACGCCCAGCGTATACGCTCGACGTATACACCAGCCTGTTGTATAAGATATACGCCCGGCGTATATCATGTTTCCAAATTGTAATGCCAGGTCTATACGCCACGTGTCTCCCCGTCCGCTTTTCCCGGTAACCCTACCCCTATAAATAGCCCAGTTTTCCACATTTACTAGGTCCGTAGAAATTTATCAGAGCTGACCCAGAGCAATTACGCTGCTGAAACCCTCTACGCTTACGCTTACGCTAGAAGCCCTGCATGCTGAACGCTGAGCACAGTCCGCGCTTCGCCTATCGTGTCAGCCAGCTGCATCCCTTCGTCCACCGGGGCTTTACGTCCGCCTTGTGTCCCTACACAACTGCGTTAGACCGGTGCACAACATTTTAACTCTATAATCCATTGTTTACGCTTGTTGCAAGTCCTTTTATAGTTTTATGTTAATTTGGCCCGCGCCTCGTTTACGGCTGTTTGCGTTCGCGCTCCACGCTCCGTTTGCATCCGTGGATGCCCGCTGTTTACGCTTGGTTCAAGTTTTGCAGTTTTACGTCAATTTGGCCCACGCTCCGCTTATGCCTGCTTGCGTTTACGCTCCGGCAGCGTCCGTGTACGCCCACTGTTTACGCTGTTTGCTTTTGTTTATGCCCTTTGTATTCAGTTACGCTGTTTACGCCTGTATACGCTTACGCCGGGTCTAGTTCTGTTTACGCTGTTCACGCCCAACGTTGTTTACGCCCCTCTACGCTTACGCCGTCTGCGCCTGTTTCGCCCTTTACACCTTAGTCTACATATAACCCAGCGTATAACACCTCGGTGGCGCTCGGGGAAGTCCTTGCTTGATCCGCGTACGGACCATTCAAGGCACTCTGCCTTCGTCCACTCCAGCTCGCCCTCAAGCGGAGGCAAGGTCAACTGTGCTTGCCCGCTGATCTTTCGGTGCCCGCAACGTTCCAGCCTCGTACCGACGATTTCGGTCGGCACAGTTTTTGGCACTAGAAGGAGAGCCTTCGCTAAACAGGCTTCACGTTCCTCAGCGTTTACGCTGATCAGCGTCCTCGCTGCTGTTTTTAAACCAGACTCAGCGTTTACGCTGTCGACTCTCCAGCGTTTACGCTACACAAACCCTAGCGTATACGCTGCACGCTTACGCCAGCGTCTACGCTGCATACTTGGCGTATACGCTACACTCTTACGCCAGCATCTACGCTACACACTCGGCGTATACGCTACACGCCTACACCAGCATTTACACTACAAACAAACCCTAGCGTATACGATACACGCTTACGCCAGCGTTTACGCCGGATACTTAGCCTGTAGACTCGTCTACGCCACCGCATACACCGTTATCCATATCAATTCCACACACTCAAATCATCTATAATCATGAATCCCATCAACATCACCGCTGCTACTACCCAGAACGTTAACATCTCAGACGCAACGGCTGCCCAGCAATCCACCACACAACATATGGGAGGGCAATCCACAATGGGGCCCCGTCGATCGTTGAGGTTGCAAGGGAGAGACCCTGCCGCTAACATCATAAGCCAAGACGAGTATAACTTCATTTGCATTAAGATGCAAGCTGGCCTGGTAGTAGACCGGGCTGAGATGGAAGTAAAAAGGCAATTTGAGATCTTTTACAGAGGGGGGTATGAATTCATCCCTTCCCCGTACGACGTAATCCCCATTCTGGAGCAATTCTCGGAGCTCTTTACGCAGCTCCTTCTGCACAGGAGCCAATCATTAGATCAGGTTACGGTAGAACCACAACGAGATGAAGAGGATGAATTCGCTGCGCAATCTGAGCATGAAGACTCCTATCATACTCTTAGTCCACATAACCACGTGAACCCCGTATTTAACCCGGACGCAGGGGAGACCATACCCCTCCAACCCATTACCTCTGACCACACCCAAGCACTATTACAAGAAACATCCACGTCAGCTCAAATCCTTCCCCAGGGCCATCCTTTGCCCAATGCCTTCCCTTTTACAGCTGCAGGTTCAGCCTCACAAGCACCGCCCCCTCACAGTAACCTAGGGGTGACGTTCCAAGCCCAGTCCCAAGTGGTAAGAATGCCACACGTCACACCTGTGTCCACACCTGCCCACTACATCCCGCATATCCAAACGCATGCGCCCCCTTTCATTGCCATAACCCAACAAGGGGCCTCCTCATACAACATGGCCGGACAATGGCCGATGAAGGGCATGACGTCGCACCAGGTTTCCCACCACTACATACCACCCCACACGTTGCCACCGACTCATGTGTCTCAGGCACAGCCACGACCACAGCAGCAACAGCCTCCCCTCTATAATGTAGTGCCCCTAATGCCATCTACCGTACACTTCCCGCAAACGCAACCCCCAACAACGCAACTTTCAGCCTTCCAGTCCACCGTTCAACAATCTAACCCATACAGCGTGCCACAAGCCCAAACCACCTTACTCCCAAACGCTCAGGATTGGGCAGATGCCAAAAGAATGATGCAGGAATTGACAGATGAGGTAAAGCGCCTCAAAACTGTCAACGATGGGGAGATGAAAGTGATAGATTTCTACAATGAAGACCCTATCAGCTCCTCTGTCCCACCTTTAACCTTGCCCAAAGGCGTTCCCCTGCCAACACTAACCATATATAATGGTGAGACAAATCCTAACACCCATCTCATAACATTCCGTTTGGAATGTGCCCTGCTCCAGGCTTGGCCCCACACTGTCCTCCGGGTGTTCCCCATGTCCCTTACGGGAAGGGCACTTGATTGGTACCGCGCCTTGCCCAGGAACTCCATCTGCGCTTTGGATGACCTTATACGCCAGTTTGTGACCCGGTTTAAGTATAACTTGAAACCTGAGCCAACGCTGGATAGCCTCATGCAGATTAAGCAGGGGCCTCTCGAACCGGTCCAAAAATTTATTCAAAGATGGAGCATAGCTCTGAACGAGCTTCATGAACCGATCTCCCCATTTTACCTACTTACGATCCTAAAAGGGGCCATCAACGATTTCTTTAAATCTAAACTGTATTACCTCAATGCGCGAGATCTCAATCAGGCATTCGAGCAAATTAAGAACATTGAAGAAGCTGCCCAAAACAGTCACGATCCAGCCTACATAGCCTTTAAGAATCAACATACTAAGAAAGACAAAGAAAAGACTAAAACCACTATAGCGGCCGTAGCAGGGATGCAACAACAAAAGCCACCGACGCCACCTACTAACTACTATCACCCCCAGCCCGCAACCACCACACAGGAATCATCATCGCAACAGAATCCGACGAACCGTACACGGAATTTTGAGAGGAAAGAACCCTCTCAATACACGCCCCAACCAATGAAGCCTTCCCAACTTTTCGATCAACTCTTAAAGGCTGGGTTGATGAGCCACAAACAGTTATCCCCTATGGCCATACAAAGACACGACCGATTCTGTCAACTCGTATAGAATCCGAGCCTAGCAACGCCAGATGAGCCCCCCGTGCCCAAAGGATTCCGGATGGATCGCTTTTGCGACTATCATCAAAGACTGGGTCATGGAACAGATTATTGTTTCACTTTGAAACAAAACATCCAACGGATGATTGACGAGGGTAACATCACATTTGACGGGGCTAACCCCGTCCAACCACAAAATCAGACCATGGGGGTGTACCAAGACCCCCTAAACACTAAGGAGTCTCCATACACAATTAGCACGATTTACTGTGATGATGATCCCGACATGCCCCACATTAACACGATACACCCCGAGAATAGGAAAATATCTAACAAGCCATTTGTAGTCCAAATCCCTCCCGCTGAGCCCGCGCTCGCACCTCAGACATCTCACACCCCACAGCAGCCGTACGTAGTCCGAGTGCCCTCGCCTACACCCGTCCCCAACATGACAACGCACCAACAACCCTACGTGGTGCGCGTCACCCCCATTAATCCCGCGAACACAACGATGCCTTACGCTCGGCCTTCCCCCTTTGTAGTCCAGGTACCACCCGCTGTTGCAATGACGGAGGCCCCATCTCCACTAAGGCCAACTCCATACGTCATCTAGATGCCCACACAGGCTCCTTCCCAGTCGTACCAACAATCCCGCCCTGCTCCATATGTCGTAAAGGTCCCTGGGCAATCTCAGGTTCCGAGGCCAAATCACCTCCGCGTAACACGCGAGAACGCCTGGCGGACAGGCTCACATGCGAGCATGTGGAGAGAGAACGCCAACGGCTAGCCGTGGGGCCACCTAAACCAACGCCTCTTAGCTCCATACCCATGGCATCATCTGACAATCTACCTGACATAGGCAGCAGCGGCGAAACCTCTCGGACGCACGAACAACGGGAAACTCCTAACATCCGCAAGAGTGAAAAACCACAGAAACGCGAGATAAAACTCCTGGGCCCGATGGACCCGGTCCCTCTCAACGAAAATGTTCCTGACAGCAGAGATTTCGCGACGGTCCTAACGCAAGTCACTCAGGCACTGAAACAAAAGAACACGTCTCTAAGCTTATATGATTTAGTGTTGACTTCCCAGACTCACTGCAAAGCTCTTATACGCATGTTAACATCTATCCCGGTTAGTGAGGACTTGCCTCCGAACGAGCCAACAATCCATGCGGTGATGTATCCTCCTCGCGGGGTCAGCCCTAAGGCCTTAAGCTTCCGTGACGAGAGCATCAAAGTAGATAAAACAACAGGTGAGACGACGGCGACCCCTATGTTTATAACCATACATATAAACCAATTTAAGATACATAGGGTACATGTAGATGATGGGGCAGCCACTAATGTTGTACCATATCCAATCATCGAACAACTGGGGCTTACAGACTCGATCAAATCCATGACAACCACATGTTTGAAATCCTTCAGCGGGTCGCGTGTATTAGTCAAGGGCACGATAACTCTCGACTTTATAGCGGGAGACCGGTTTCCTACATCCGCTGATTTTTTGGTAGTTGACGAGATGCCAGGGTTTAATCTCATATTAGGAAGACCCTGGTTAGCCTAGTTAAGAGCCGTTTCATCCCCCATACACCAGGAAATTCACCTGCCCTACGAGGGCGGAGAAGTCATTATACATGGGGAAGCGATCATTCCCATCATCTCTTCAAACTCAAACATAGAGCAAGGGTCGGAAATAGAGCTAGAAAAGCCTAGCCCAAGTGACAAGAACCCCCGATCACCAATTGAATGCAAGCCCTCTATCACAAATCAAGAATCTCCTAACACCGAAACGCCACCATCTGACGCGCCACACCTACGGCCTCGTGAAGAAGACAACGCAGGAACAATGACCGATATCGAGGCGCTCGAAAATACAATCACCGAAAACATTTCAACAAACGTCCCCTGGGCTGAGTTGCCATTCAACATAATCAGCGAGGGAGACGCTGAGTATAAAATAGTGCTTGTCGGTATATCCTCTGACTTAAAAATAAAGAATATCAAGAAACAATTAAAATAGAAAGCAAATCCTTAGTTCGAAATGACGTTAAACTATAAAAAGTCTGAAATGACATTAAACTATGATAAAACAACAAAAATAATTAAAAGCCACTCCCGGTCCGAAACGACACTAAACTATCATGTCCGCAATGACGTAAAACTAGCCACGATCAGCAATGATCGGTTACCCGAGAAATCTATCCGCGTTCTCCAAAACATTCCTTGGTTACGCATGTGGCCCGAAATGGCGATAAACTACGCATGGGGCCCGAAATGGCCATAAACTAGTACCCGCTTTTCATCTTACTTCTAATCGCTTCCTGTATCGCATTTAAAATAGAAAACAAACCAAAGTATTTTATATTTCTATGGCATGTTAAACCCAAAATCAACAAACAAAAATATATATATATATGTGCATGTTATTATATACAATCAACCACCTCTCTTTATTTCATAATATTCAAGTTACACCTTCAATACAAGTTTGAATCAAAAAACGAAAAAAAAAACGTTTAAATACTAAGCGCTTGGGGCATGAGGATCATCCTCCTTAGGTCCACCAGCATCAGACGCCCCTTCTCCGCTGGGGCCAGCTTCTCTAGTCTCGTCCCCACCTTCATCCTGAAAGGACCAAAGAGGAAATAATCAACATAATAATGAGAGAATGTTAAAATTTCAAACATCAATCAATCAATTAACTCCGAAAAGAGACAAGACGCTTACCATAGGAGGTCCCCCCAAGCCGAATTCAAGCTGTCGTAGGATCTCCTCTTCGGGAACGCTTGCCCAGTCAGTCCCATCGAGACCCAAGTCAATGTCAGCTAGAGCCTTTCCTTTGTCAACGCCCGACCAGGTGGGACGTTTCAAAGGGAATTCGCCCACCGAGACCTCCCCAGAGGCTGTCGTTATCCACCGTTTGGGAGACTCCATCTCTACAGTTGTGTTCTGGGCGAAGGTGTCAAAGGTGGAGCGCAGACCAAGACCCTCCACAAACATCTCTAGCTGTCGCTTCTCAATAGAAACCTCTTTTAGTGACTTCTTGTATTGGTGCTTGTGGTTCTTTTCATCTTGCCCCCATTTGCGAACTTTGGAGGCGAAAGCCTTCCAATCTTGACACTTGGTGTTCAGCAAATCAATTTGGGCTCTGCGCTCCCCTAGCCTTCGTATCAGCCCTGCATGGAGATTGAGAAGGTTCCAATACCTTGTGTACGTGACCTCGGAGGTCCGCCAAGCGCGATCATTATTTAATCTAGCTGCGGCGAACTCATATCGTGCCTTCAAATCGTCACGTTCCGTTGACAATGCAGCATTCTCCTTCTCTTTCGCCTGAATTTGGAGCCATAACTGTTCAATGGATCTCCTGCACGTCCATACCGTTTTGGCATTATGAACAAAGCCCTCTGCTACCTCTTCATAAACAGGTCTAGGCACCTGTTCGATCTCAGGAGATAGCGTGGGCAAGCTCTCCATAACGACGGGCTGGGAAGGGTCCCACCTCAGTTGAGCACCTGTCCATAGGAAAAGACAAGCGTTAGAACAAACAGAATTGGGCATCAACCTCTAACATAGTAAAATTCTTTCAATGCATCCGTACCTATGTCGGGGTTGATCCGTTCGATCCGCTCGACAACCTCTTCAGCCACCCCAGCTACGAAATCCCTTTTACTCGGCATTTCCATCCAAGTAAAAGGTCCATCAGTACGTGAGCTGCTCGCCTTTGGAGGTACCTCAGGGGGGATCTCGGATTCCTTCTCTGGGATGGTCTCGCTTTCCTCTGAGTCAAACAGAAAATTTGCAATAAGGTGATTCAGGAATGTATTAGGCTGCATAACTGGGTAAAAAGACATACCGTTCCTTCTGATCTCCTCTTGCGTCGGAGGGTCTCCAAGATCAAGGTTCCCTCTAAGAAAGCTGTTGAACATTTCTTCAGTTTCCGCTTGATCATCCAGGGGTTCGGTACCTCCAGTTCCTCCAGTCCCCTCCCCTAGCAATTCTGTTCCTCCCGCCGGGTCGGTTAGCTCCTCGTCTTCTGGTATGGTCTGCAAGTCATGTCTCTTAACTGCTCAATTCAAAACAAAGGAGGTCAGTTGCATACAACCGGTAATAGTTACAACTATTGAAATAAGAATAAAAAAAAGGTTTACCAGGAATTTTAAATCGAATTCGCTTCACTCTAGGCTACTCAATCTCACTGGTGCCTTCTGCTGTGCTGTCACGCTTCCTCAGCTTGGATTTCGCTTTGCCTATTATTTCCTTGACCACTCGCTCCGCCTTCCTTGCAGTTGGGGGCACTTCATCAGGTTCCACCCCTAGGCTGTCGCGTGTGTGGAGCGAGGGGCCAGATGATCCACCCGTGGTGATCGTAAGGGATTCATCAATCCCCTCGGGGGTGTCTTGGGACTTGGCTGTGTCAAATAAGTGGTTCACCCAGGGGCAAGATAACTGATACCTATCACGCAAGACAAATTTGCCTTCCCCACGAACCACCAAGAATTCAGCCAAGCGACGGATATAGCCAGCGAAGAAAGCGAAGGTAAAATGAGACTGCGCCTCTATATTTGAACGCATCCGCTCTATATCTTTGGTCATCCCTGCTAATAGAAATTCTGCCCAGTTACAACGAACACCAGCCTCCAGAATAGTGCGCATGATTCGTACTGCTTCAACACCGAAACTCTTGACTTGTGATAGAGTCTTCGGAAACAAACGCGCTCTAAATAGGGGGTAGAGTTCGTTGACTTCCTCAACCTTTGTTTTCCCCTACATTGGGAACCCTTTGGTACCCTTACTAATCCCTAGCCAATCCTCTAAATCACAGATCATGTCAATTTCTTTATGCGTCCTGTCCATAATGACTTTTACGCCATTAGCAGGTACGCCAAACAAATCCGCTAGAAATTGAGGTGACAATTCAAAAATCACTTTCACGCCCCTAATACGGGTGCTGTAGCAAGAGACGGATCTATCAAATGAGTCTACAATCCCGATCATCTCCGCTATAGAAACATTTGGTCTAGGGGCAATAAAGAGCACCATGAGGCCGGCATGCTCCAAGCAGGCGACAATAGACGGCGAAGCCTTCTTTCGCAACCACTTCTGAGCAGCACTGGTTTCACCAAATTTCATAGAGAGAGTAGTTTCGGTCCTCCCAGTCACGACGGAATCCCTGTCAGAGGTGGCGCCAGCTGTAAAGGTGAACCCAAAACCCTCATATGAGCTTGACACTTAGCAATTAGCCAAACCAAACACAACATCTAAAAAACTTGGCCACTTACTTTCAGTGTTGGACCGTGAAGTTTCGCCCAGATCAGAAGCTGACGGAAAAATTGGCCCATTAGGAGCCCAGTCGGCATGCAACCAACCACGCGCAGCACATTGCGCAAACGCCTTTGAAAACTTCTTGGGAAAATGCCTCATGGCATCCCTAGTATGGTCCAAGACGGTCCCACGCAGGGTGGGACCCACCATGAACGCTTCCACGGTCGTGCGTGCCAACCCAATCCCATCATCACCCGCGTAAGCCCCGTCTGGCGTAACTTTTGGTCTGCGGGAAAGAGAAAACATGTGTCAAAATGAGAGTAAACATTTGAATATGAGAAAGAAGGGAACAACCAAAATTAGGACGAAGTTACCTTTCCACCCGGTATACTGTGCCAGGCAGGTTCTGGAACAAAGTATGTGCACGGCCTGCTAGGAACAATGTGTTGTTGATGTAGTTGGGGCCCTACGGCAGCTGGTCCTACACACGGGTCAACGGACGGGTCGATTTCGGACCACCGGGGGGAACACCCTCGACGACAAGCGGCCCCTCATCAATGTCCTCCATAAAAATCCTAACGCCTTCCGTCGCGCTGGGTAACATAGCCTCAATAATGCTCCGTGCCACATCTCCGCTTAAATGAGACCAAACCACGACGTCGAAATGGTCCAGCAAAAAAGCCAAAAATTCGCAGGCCCCATCCCGGAACCAAACCCCGTTATGCTTAACGACCAAATTCGGTGTCGGGTCACCACCCTCCAAAGGACCAAACCATGTCAGGACCCCAACCAACTCGATCACAAGAAGGGGAGGTTCAACGTCTCTGCAAACCATTAAACAACGTCAAAAGTCAATATCCAAAACTTCGTTTTTTAAAAAAAAGATAATAATAATAATAATTTTAGGCGTTCACAGAAAATTTCCCAAGTCACGCTAGGTGTATATGCCCAGCGTGCGAAAAAACAGTCACGTTAGGCGTATACACCCGGCGTGCGAAAAAACAGTCACGCTCGGCGTATACGCCTAACGTGCGAAAAGAAGTCACGCTAGGCGTATACGCCCGGTGTGCGAAAAAACAGTCATGCTAGGCGTACACGCCCGGCGTGCGAAAAAACAGTCACGCTAGGCGTACACGCCCGGCATGCGAAAAAAGTCACGCTAGGCGTATACGCCCGGCATGCGAAAAAATAGTCACGCTAGGCGTACACGCCCGGCGTGCGAAAAAAAAAGTCACGCTAGGCGTACACGCCCGGCGTGCGAAGAAACAGTCACGCTTGGCGTATACGCCCAGCGTGCGAAAAAAACAGTTACACCGGGCGTATACCCCCGGAGTGCAAAAAAAAAAAACAGTTACGCCGAAAACAGTTGCAAAAACAGAAACGAAACACTACGCCGAAAACAACATGCAGCGTCTACGCCGACATTACTTCAAACCCTTCACGCTCGGCGTATACGCCGAAACCCTACACTGCGAGAATGGAAAATCAATCAAAACAGGGTCAAAGGCCTACCTGCGAGAAGATCCGGGCCACGCGGAGATGCTCGAGTGGGGTAGACACTGCAACATCGCCTGGCTCTCCTTCGCGAACGTCAGTTCAGGTCCTTTCTGCCCTCGGCCCTCTAGTTCTTTGCCTCTGCCCATCTCAGCGTGTATGCTGGGGTTTTCGCTCGGCGTCTACGCTGGGGTTATGCTCTCAATTCACGCTCACGCTCCAAAAGTGAAATGACAAAATGACGCCCCCGCTTCCTTTTTATAACGCGTTCACGCTGACGCTAACGCTGACGCTGACGCCGCCGCTGCTTTCCCGTTTTTCTTGCTTTTTGCCTCATTTTTCGTGCTTTTCGAATTTGCTTTGAATTTTTCAAAAAAAGATGCAAAATTTACACATAAAAAAGACATATACAACAGATTTCGGCATTAAACTACCGTTCGTTGCCCGGTAAGGCATTAAACTGCCGATCATTGCCCGGTAAGGCATTAAACTACCGTTCGTCCATCACGTTAATTCATTTTCATATCTGCACGCTAAAGATTGCCGAAAGGCCTAAAACGACCTCCGCTATCTTACCAGGCTCTCCATTTATTGACAGGAATTTTCCTAATGGATTGCAAACGCTTGACCGAGCTGTTGGTCGTTGATGGACCATATGGCGCAATTGAAAGGAGTATCGATGCGAATCTCGTTTATACGTGCTCATCAGCGAACGACTTTACGATAGCTTCAACACAGCAAACGGTTGACGAATATGAGGGAATGACAAAGTCCCTCGACATTGAAGCTGAAAACATTACCGAGGACCCTCTAACTGAAACACCTATCACCATGCCCAATGGGGAAACTAAAATCTTAAAATTAAGTACACTACTAGAACCAAGTTTGGCTAGAGACATCGAAAACGTAATTAAGGATAATATGAAGGCATTTGCGTGGTCCTATACAGACATGCCCGGATTAGACCCCCGTATCGTCCAGCACAACATCATCCTTGATCTGAAACTAAGGCCAGGAAAACAGAAAGCACGAAAGGTCAAACCCGAAGTGGCGTTAGCAGTTCGTAGCGAGATTACCAAGCTCTATCAAGCTGGTTTCATTAGGGCTGTTGACTATGCCGAATGGGTATCGAACATGGTTATAGTCCCAAAGAAGAAAGGAAGCATTCGTCTTTGCATTGACTTCCGGGACCTTAACGTAGCAACCATAAAGGATGACTTCCCCTTACCTAGCATTGATCAACTAGTTGACTCAACTGCTGGGCACACCCTATTATCCTTTATGGATGGGTTCTCAGGATATAACCAGATACGTATCAATCCAGAACACCAGCTCCAAACCACTTTCATGACACCTTGGGGAACCTTTTGTTATAAAATGATGCCTTTTGGTCTCAAGAATGCTGGGGCCACGTATCAAAGAGCGATGACATATATTTTCAGCGATTACATCTTACACTCGCTCAATGACTACGTGGACGACATAGTGGTCAAGTCAAAATCGCCAGAACAACACGTACAAGATCTTGACTTAGTATTAAAACGTTGTCTAAAATACGAACTAAGGCTTAACCCGAAGAAATGCGTTTTCGACGTAAAAATGGGCAAAATGCTTGGATTTGTAGCCTCAGAGGCAGGGATACGAGTAGACCCCGATAAGGTTAAGGCCATTACGAACCTAAAACCACCTAGCAATCTAACCGAACTCCGAGGGCTACAAGGGCGATTGCAGTTCATTAGGAGGATCATAGAAAATTTGACGGGAAAACTTGCACCTATGAACCACCTACTACGCAAAAACACCCGCTTTGAATGGACATCGCATTGCCAAGAAGCATTTGACAACGTTAAAACAGCACTCGCTTGGTTACCCACCGTATTCCCACCCAAAAACGATAGGTCGTTTTACATCTACCTGGCAACATCAGAATCATCAATCGCATCCATGTTGTGCCAAAAACGAGACAACGAGATTGAGGTCCCCGTATACTACCTGAGTCATGCAATGGTTTCCCATGAAAAGAGATATAACGATGTAGAAAAGTCGTGTTTAGCTTTAATTTTCTCTTTAAAGAAATGGCGACACTATCTTTTCCGAAATCGGGTTAACATAATTTGCAAAGATAATGTGCTCAGAGCTATAACTGGAAACATCTATGAGTCAAGCAGGATAGCCCGCTGGAAGGCGATCATAGCTGAGTTTGACCTGCACTATGTGGTACAATCGTCAGTAAAAGGGCAAGCCATAGCAAATCAAATGATCATGTCGCCAACGCATGACTTGGGTACAATAGAACCCGAATTCCCAGACGAAAATGTGAACGCAATAGACATGGTGCCAAACGATTACGATGCGATTCTAAACTTCGATGGAGCATCCACCTCCCGAGGAGGAAGTGCTGCCGCTGTAATCACATACCCCTTTGGAGGAATTAAGCCTTTCACCTATCACTTCAACTTCCATTGTACTAACAACATAGCAGAGTATGAAGGTCTCCTCAGAGGTCTCGCAGCCGCATTAGCTTCGGACATTACACAACTCGTAGTCAGAGGGGATTCACAACTAGTCGTAAACCAAGTCACAGATGTCTATACGTGTAAAGCACAACACTTACAACCGTACTGTGATTTGGCTAAGCACCTACTTAAACAATTCAAAACGGTTGACGTCCAACATATCCCTAGGAATGACAATACCATTGCAGACGCCTTAGCAACCTTAGCTTTAAACATATCCCCTGACATGTTTCATGCACTACCGAGCTCCGTGACCAGCTGTGTCGAGCCCATAACCAACACTGTCGACATGCTTCCAATTTCATCTGTCAGTACAACACACGCTAATGAATGGTACGATGACGTAAAAGAATACCTTCTGTGCAGTGAAATGCCACAACATTTAACCAACGCGCAAAAAGATGCAGTACGCAAGCGTTCTAAGCAGTACACGTTAATAGGAGATACATTGTGCCGCCAATCCTACGAAGGCATACTGCTAACATGCGTCAACAGCACCGAGGCCCAAACAATTGTTGAACAGGTGCACGACGGAATATGCGGGGGACACATCACACCGAAGGCGATGGCAACCAAAATAAGACGCCTAGGCTACTATTGGCCGCACATGGAATACGACTGTCAATCCAAGGTCAAAACATGTAGTGTATGCCAAATACACGGTAATCTCATCCACACTCCACCAAACGAGTTGCACACAACACAAATCACATGGCCCTTCCAGAAGTGGGGACTAGACCTCATCGGCCCGATAACACCTACATCTTCTGCCGGGCATAGCTTTATTATAACAACGACTGAATACTTTACAAAATGGGTAGAGGCGGCGCCCCTTCGTAAAAATACTTCTAAACAGGTGTGCAACTTCATCCTCGAAAACATTGTAACCCATTTTGGCATTCCCATGACAATCATCACCGACAACGGGCCACAATTTAGTAGTGCCGAGACCAAAATGTTTTGCGATAGTCTAGGGATCAAGCACTCGTTTTCATCCCCTTACTACCCTCAGAG
>MNCI01015670.1:855025-868931 GCA_015680685.1 Gnetum montanum | reverse complement strand
GTTATCAAAGCATTCGACAACGGAGCATTCAAACTAGCCGACATGGATGGAAAAGAGTTTGCAAATCCAACCAATCATCTGTTCCTCAAACTGTTCTATACATGAATTCGAACTTAGGTACGCGCCAGTCCTGGAATCATGACTATAAACTGATACTACAGAACAGTCCTGGAATCATGACTATAAACTGATACCACAGAACAGTCCTGGAATCATGACTATAAACTGATACCATAGAACAATCCTGGAATCATGACTATAAACTGATACCACAGAATGGTCCTGAGTTACGACTTAAAACTGACACCATCATCGTCCTGGTATATGACAATAAACGGATACCCCGCAATGTCCGCAAATGACGATAAACTAGCACCCCTCTGGCATGACAGTAAAATGGCACCGTCAGACTCCTCAGAGTCCGCTAAGACTATAAACTGGCACATTCATCTGCGACTCCCCAACTCATAGCCACCTTCATTCGTCAGAATCATTACATCCTTCATCAGCGTCGTCGACATTCATGTTCAATACTTAGGGTCGCCCCAGGACTTTTGTCCGCCTGATCTAAGCTCATTAATTCACTCATGGTTTTCTTGTCTCTTTAGAGTTGTGTTTACAGGATGACGCTCAGGAGTTCTCGTACAAGGTTGCGTTTCATCATAAGTAGCAAGATGATGCAATGTTCATTTGTTCACCTGGCAAGACTAAATCGAACCGTTAACCCGCATACTCCCATTCCCCGAAAACCCACTATCTATCTACCAAACCATTGCACACTGCGAAACGTTACAGCAGTCACAACACATAGAACACAAGATTCGTGCATGAGTACAAGGACAAAGCTCAAAAAAAAAAAAACGTACTCATGTCAAACGCGATCAAGAAACATCCTATCGCATGGCTTTGGCTCTTCACTAATCGTTTCCCCAAAGAAGGGAGTTGTTCCTCCAAAGAATGCAAAACATCACCCCGTGGCTTTGGTCGTGACAACTGGTTCTCCTGAAAAACCACCAAGAGCACCGTTCCGCCAAAGGACGCACATGACATGCTTGAATTCCGAGTCTGCCAAAAAAATGGCTATCGACAAGGACCGGCATGCCACACACCTAAGCACCCTTTTTCCCAGCATGATCCCTCGGGCAATCACCGATTCCCACGGTCCCTTTCCCCCTGTAAATTACCAATCTCGCCCTTCCAATAACATCCACCACCGAGCACGGTACAATGATGTCTGGTCAGGTGACAAAGGATAGAGCTTTTGTCAAGTTGCTTGTGGTGTTTTGCGCTTCTTTGTCGATGCTTCTCGGGTCGATTCCTCCAAGCGTCAACAAAGAGGGGTCAATGAAACACCACAAAAATCTGTGAGTTTAGCATCTGTCCGACAAGAAGCAGATCCCCATGACCCACAGGCAGCTTCGGCTAGATTTGAAGTCACACTGGCCAATCTTGGAAGTTGAAACATCTGGTTAAGTGTTGTGCCAGCGTATACGCCCAGCGTATACGCCCAGCTTTAAACCGTGGGGTGCCAGCGTCTACGCCTAGCATTCATGCCCAGCGTCTACGCCCAGCGTTCACGCCCAGCGTCGATGCCCAGCGTCTACGCCCAGCGTTCACGCCCAGCGTCTACGCCCAGCTCTTCAGCGTACAGGCCCAGGTACGGCAGAGGCACACGCTCGACGACAGGATTTCCAATGGCAACATAAAGATTACACCGAAGAACAAGGATTGAAGCAAGTGGACATCCTTCGGCATATACGCCCAACATTCGCCAGCGTATATGCCCCAGCGTATACGCCAGCATCTATCCGTCTACACCCAGCGTATACGCTCGACATATACGCCCAGCGTATACGTCGGCCTGTTGTATAAGATATACGTTCGGCGTATATCATGTTTCCAAATTGTAACGCCAGGTCTATACGCCACGTGTCTCCCCGTCCGCTTTTCCCGGTAACCCTACCCCTATAAATAGCCCAGTTTTCCACATTTACCAGGTCCGTAGAAATTTATCAGAGCTGACCCAGAGCAATTACGCTGCTGAAACCCTCTACGCTTACGCTTACACTGGAAGCCCTGCATGTTGCACGCTGAGCATAGTCCGCGCTTTGCCTATCGTGTCAGCCAACTGCATCCCTCCGTCCACCGAGGCTTTACGTCCACCTTGTGTCCCTACACAACTGCGTTAGACCAGTGCACAACATTTTAACTCTATAATCCATTGTTTACGCTTGTTGCAAGTCTTTTTACAGTTTTATGTTAATTTGGCCCGCGCCTCGTTTACGGTTGTTTGCGTTCGTGCTCCGCGCTCCGTTTGCATCTGTGGATGCCCGCTGTTTACGCTTGGTTCAAGTTTTTCAGTTTTACGTCAATTTGGCCCACGCTCCACTTACACCTGCTTGCGTTTACGCTCTGGCAGCGTCCGTGTACGCCCACTGTTTACGCTGTTTGCATTTGTTTACGCCCTTTGTATTCGGTTACGCTGTTTACGCCTGTATACGCTTACGCCGGGTCTAGTTCTGTTTACGCTGTTCACGCCCAACGTTGTTTACGCCCCTTTACGCTTACGCCGTCTGCGCCTGTTTCGCCCTTTACACCCTGGTCTACATATAACCCAGCGTATAACACCTCGGTGGCGCTCGGGGAAGTCCTTGCTTGATCCGCGTGCGGACCATTCAAGGCACTCTGCCTTCGTCCACTCCAACTCGCCCTCAAGCGGAGGCAGGGTCAACTGTGCTTGCCCGCTGATCTTTCGGTGCCCGCAACATTCCAGCCTCACACCGACGATTTCGGTCAGCACAACATCCATCATCATCATCTAATTTTGATTCCACAACCTCTTCTATTGTTATAGCTTTGCCCTTAACCCTTTGGTAGGCCCATATAGCCTTTTTTCTTTTTCTTTGATCAAGATCACTACCTTGCTCTTTGAATTCTTCTGCAATTTTTAGAGTAGTTTGAAATTTTTCATCCAAATATTCCCACATTTTTTCAACCTTAGCCAAAATTTTAGACAAATATTTTTGAATTGGCAAGGTTTTTTGCTACACCACTTCATTAAGTGGTGCCTAGCCCTCATTGTCACAAAATCAAACTTCCCTTTTTCTGATGGAAGGATCTTATTATACTTCTTAGATCTTTCCCATTTTCTAACTCATCTTCTTCTTTTGCAACCTACTCAATTAGCCTTTGAATCTTATGTGCTCTTAGTTTTGACAATTCCCCTTGGGCATAGATCCCAAGAGTTTTCTTTGTTTTTGATTGGAGCCCATCTATGAAATGGTGAAGCTACTCCTGTTGAGAATAATCATGCTTAGGAAATTTGTTCAAAAGGGAATAATACTTGCCCATGGCTGTGTCCAAGGATTCATGTATTCCTTGTTGCCAGCGTTGGATTTGCTTTCTTAAATTAGACACTATGGAGTACATTTGATATTTATCATTATTAGCTCAAGCATCATACTTTATTTGCAAGTTGATTCTAGCTCCAAGGAGAAATACCAACTTATCATTTATTTTATAAGTTTTTTAGGGAATAGCTTAAGTTTTTGCTAGTCATTTTTTATGTTTTGCAAGGCACAGGAATTGTGAAAGGTTTGAAGATGTATCTGTGGATCTAAATTATATCCCCCTCACATCTGGGGATATTGTTCATATCCAACCTCTTTATTCTACTATCTTTCACATGCTTGATTGGAATTTTGACTACCTCTACAATGTTTAGCATGTTTCAAGTTGCTAGCAAAGGTTCATCATCATCATGATTTTAATGGCACCTATGATGTCCCCTACTACCCCTTTGTTCATGATAAGTTCTACAATCATTGTCTTGCCATTCACCTTTATTGCAGTTTCATCTCTTGCAATTTTGATTAGATTTAAAGGAGGAGGAAGAAGATGCAGATGAAGAGGGTGAAGAGGGAGGAGGACTGCCATCACCACGATGTCTACCACTTCCTCTCCACTTTTCATGGCCATGATCATTAGGCTTACTATCATCACGATGCTTGCCTGAGCCCTTGCCTTGACGCACACTTTTGTCTAAACCTAGATTATTGATAGTGCATTTGAGATTCAAGTTTAAGATCCCTTTAACAGAGTCAAAAGGTGGAGAATCTTCATGTTGAGAACCCCCAGAGGGAGGATTCTCATTATCATTTTCATTCAGGAGGAATAAGGGGTTGGTAAACCATTTTCCCTTTGTAGCTTCATGGTGCTTCTCCTAGTGTTGATCTTATTTGCATCATGTTTCTCTAGTATAGTAGTCCTAATATTCATGGTCCTACACAACATATTCATCATGGAGGTCCTGGATGCCCAACCTATTAAGAGTTTGGAGCAGCATCCCAGGAACAGATCAATTTGGAGGTAACATAATGTTGCCTTCCATATCTCTTCAATGCACCTGCTCATCTTGATGTAGGATGAAGGTGAAATTAGGGACAAACTCATTTTTATCAGTATATACCACTTTCAATTCTTAGGTCACTGGTGGTTTTGATTCATCATGCCTATGAGAAGAAGGCATTTTGGATTTGATAAAAAATTTAGAGTGGTTAAATTATAATTATAATAATTATTATTTTTTTGAATGATTGAGACCTTAGTGTTCATTCCAATGATCTTAAATAATATTCACTAAGTCCTAGATAGCACACATATCAAACTACAAGTCCCTGATAATGGTATCAATGATGAGCAACAAGTAGACCCTATGCTCAACCATATGAATCACTAAGTGTTCATGTGTGATCTGGTCAAATTTTGTGGACTTATAGTCTTCTAAGTACACTATTCTCTAGGAAGTAAAAGTAACCATTGTAATTTTTGTCTTCCCAATTACACTTGTGAAATTCAAAGGTATGGTTAAATGCAACTAAAGAATATGATTTTTATCATTTTTTATGTTTTATATTTTAAGTCACCTAAGGATAAAGAATAACATATAAAATAAAATAATTAAATAATTAAATTGCTAAATTTAATCTAACTAGATACACCTAACTAATTCTAATATAAGCATCTATTTTCACTTTCCGTACACATCTTGAACATGTTTAATGCTACTGGGTTACCAAATGTTAAGCGTTACTAATATCACCGAGCATCAAGCATATGTTCGAAGTGGTCATACTTATGTGATTAATTAATCACTATTTAATTTAGCTTAATTACTTAAAACATTAACAAAAATTGCATAAAATATTAAATCCATAAATAAACAATTAATCTATTTCAAAGTACTTCAAGGTTTATCAAAAAGCTCATCTTTATTGCATTCACATACTACCGTGCTCAAGTACAATAGTGCTCAAATAAAGATCCATACACTTTTTGACTCTTATTATAGGCACTTAAAAAAAAATTCTAACTTTCAAACAAGAAAATTGCAGGAGCTGTACTACAATTATGAAAAAATATGCCATAAACATGGTGGATGAGCATGTATTTATAGGCAAAAACAAACACTACATTGATGAGGCCATGTCAACGCATCGAATTCAACGTCAACATGGCCACATCGATGGTGCCACATCGACAAGGCCTCATTGACATAACCCAAAAAATGTGACTCATAAATGCCTAACAATTTAATTATTAGGACTAATAAATTTAACCTCTTAGGTCATCTTAATTCTTAAAAATAAGGGCTTAACCTCTATAGAGAGATAATCATTGACTATTAATCCCCTGTGTCTCATTAGTTACACTACCAAAGTCAATGTCTTAAAAAGAGTAGAAAGGTTGTTAAGAATATAGGTAATGTACCTAGATGTTACAAAGCTAAAATTAATTAATTAGTTGGTGAACTATAATGATCAAGAAGATGTATGTTAATTTTTCCTCCAATTAAATCATATGGAAAAATAATATGAAGAATCATAATCTTGTTTCAACAAGGTGTATGATACCCATGAAGAGAAATGACCTAGGAAAGAATCCAAGAATGAAAATGAAAGTTGCAGCATACAATGTGTTTGCAAGATATCTAGTCAGTAAGAAACAACATCCACTTTGTGCATAATGGACCTTGGACTAGCATGAGTATCGATACCCACACATCTTAGCAAAATTACAAGATTTGGATATTGATGTTCTACACCTACAAGAAGTCTTACCATGGTAATTCCTATACCAATTCCAACTAGACTTGGAAAAGATGGGATACAAAGGTGTTTACAAGAAAAAGATTCTTATGGAAGTTCTTCTTTCAAGCCATAAAGATTAGCCTATTATAGAAATTACAACATGGATGGTTGTGTAAAGTTTTATCAAGAAAATAATTTTGAATTTATACAAAGATTTGAATGGAGTTTAGAAGATATTATTTTTCAAATCCTAGAACCTTAAATCATAGGAAAGAAAGAATAATAAAGATTTTGGAGAAGCCACATAGCCTTGACATTGATATTAATAATTCAGTTATTAGGAAGATGTGTATATGTTGTTAACACACATTGAATTTCCAAATCAACATGTCCAAATGTTAGATTGTTCTATGAGGCATACTTAATTAAGAAAATAAAGAAAAGTTTGAAAAATAAGTTATTCCTAAGCCATACCAATCGAGTGTCATTTATCCTTTGTAGAGACTTTAATGCAAAATTTGGAAGTAGTATCTATCAATTCTTAAAATATGGATTTGTCAAATAATTCTTGAAACATGAGCTAGATTTGAAGAAGATGTTCCCATAAATTTAACATGCAATTCAATTGGCCAGTGCATATTCTATTTACATAAAATATTTAATAGATAAATTAGATTCTAAAATATAGCAATAGATGATATTTATGTACTATACTCATCAAGAACCATAGTTTACCAATTACTTTGTCATGATTAATGAAGATGGATCAACATCATTCTTTAGGATTATATTTGATAAAATGTCTAATTCTTCCAACTTACCAAGTTACCAGAGTTAATTTCTAGAGAAGAAGTTGAGAAAAAGAATGATTAAGCCCTTCTAGCTCAAACAAGACCATTCGATCATATACCACTTATGGCAGAAGTACAATTACTTCCATTAATTCCTATGGTTGATCAAGATCAAGAAGTATCTTAACCTTATTTTTATTTTATAACCTTGTGATTTTCTTCTTTATTTAATTTATATTTTAATTATATAAGTAAAATATCTAGTGTAATGCAAGTTGGAAATAAGGATTTTCTATACCTTCACTTGAATAACTAGATATGAGTTGCACTTTGTGTGACCTTGGTTAGGGTTGGTGATTAGTGGTTAGTAGATCTTCAATTCACCTCTTATCATTATCTTAGGAAATGAGGTAAGTATTAAGAAAGAAATTTTTAATTTTCCATATAATGCTTCGCATGTATATTTTTTTGTAGAATAAGTAGGAGACAACTTCAAGCCTAAATAGGAAATCAAATTACTGGAGCATAGGATCATAAAATGAGCATTTGAGCTAGAAAAGATAGTGAATGCGAACTCATTCAAGGACAAACAAAATGTAAGGAGGGTAGATTTCAACATTCCCATTTCCAAATGTTGCTGCTACATAATGAAGATGATGGCTCTTCATATATAATATTGAGATTATTGTAACAAGGCCTAGAAGAGTTGTAATTAAGATCCAAAAGGATGTGTTATAATAATTGACATGTCTCTTGTAACACCTAAAAAATTTGGTGCTCAAAAAATTGAAAATTCTAGGTGGAACAGTTTAACCTTGGATCCCAAGGACCTCCAAGAAAGAGGATCTAAGGAACCTTAAATGGTCTGGTTGATTAGCCACAGACTTAGAAAGTGTAAATGAATGTAAATAAATTTATGAAAACTTTCATATTTAAAACTAGATAAAATGCACAAAATAAACTTAGAATATTCAATAATGAACTTGAAATACACGAAAGAACTACATAAATTTTATTAAAGTATTGAAATGTTGAAAGAATAGAGTTCAAATATGTAAAATTTGTGTGCTTAGATGCAGAAGAAGTTACAAGAATGATGCCTAGAGTCTATTGAGATCAATAGATTATATCTTGTAGTTGGTTGCACAATCTAGATGCTCCCAAACTTAGTTCTTGAAACTCCTTGCTATTTCTTAGATTCAAATCTACTACATTGTTTGAACAAATGGTGTAATGTTTGCTTGACTTTTTGTTGCTCTACAATGTTATGAGAGTCTCTAATGCTTAGTTGATTGCCAAGTTGCATAACAAAGGTCTACTCAATGTGTTCAAATCTTGTTTTTATAGGCCATATGGTCATTAATTTTGAGTTGTAAATTTCTACCTTGATTATTGATAGATTTATGTAGTTTGCAAGTGTGTTAAGCCATTCATTATAGCATAATTTTCCACTTGTGGTAAGTTTGATGCACAAGGTTCATCAAAAATACATTAGGTGCTATAAAAATTAAGCTAGGTTTGAAAATTATGTTGGCTTCACTGAAACCACGCTAGCCTTGGAAAGCTACATTGGCCTCATGGAAACTATGCTAGCCTTGCTGTAAAAATAAAAACCCAACAATTCCTACACTAACTATAGGTGGTTCCAATGTATTTATTGATTTCACCATATACATACCTAAAATGAATTTTTCCACTTCGGAAGTGAGGCAATAACAACTTATGAGGCATTTTCAGCCTCAAAAAGTTAAAGTATGCAAGATTGCAACCTGTGAACTATAAACCTCATAATTTATAATGAAATCTTGCCTCAAGTTTGATGGTAAAGATTATAATACCAATAAGTTGCAACATGAATTTTCTTGGTGGTGTTTCATTAGTCCCTCTTTTTTGATGTTTTGAGGATTGACCTAAGAGATATCAACAAAGAATGCAAAACATCACTACAGGTCTATCACCAATGTTTCATCTCCACATTCAATTTTGTAGTTCTTGAACCATGCCAAAGAATGCTTGTGATAGTGAGATGAGGTTATGATGAAGTGATATAGGATGAAGGCTGCATTTGGTTATAGGGGTTAACAATGAATTCTGCATGTTGATATTATGGTTAGAGTATTATAGTAACATGTTCATTGATTGGTGTAGTCTTCATGCTTTGAGGTATTGGTCACTCAATAATGTTTTTGAGGAACCAAAAATTTTTCCAAGGCTTCTTTGGCCATTAGGCTTCTCCCCTTGTTGGTTTGGAGACATTGATCTATCCATTGGGATTCATTAGCATTTTTGGCTTCTTGTTAATTTTCTCCCTCTTTTTTAAAACATGAAATATTTGTTTGGTTTCATTGCCAATGCTAAAATTAATTTTGTTTTCTTATTGAATGAGATGTGTTGCATCCAATGAACTTCATGATGGAATATGATGAAGGAAATTTCACATGGCCATAATGCGCGAATGTCAAATATAGGTCATCACTATTGTTGGGATAAGGAAGGTTGTAATTAGGCTACAAGATAATGGCTCAAGAAGGGTAATGGAAGTGATGTAAAACAAGCACTCTTGGTATAGTAGGACTAGCTAATCAAATCTCATGCATCAAGGTCACATGGTACCTTACTACCGTGATGAGTCATACCTTTGTGATGACTTTCAAGCTTCATCCTACAAGTACAACTCTAAGAGATTAAGAAAACAAGACAAAGAAAACATGTCATTACAAAAAAATTCATAGGGCTACATGAGACAACCAACAAACCAAGCCATCATAGGTTACTATCATTACAATCATAGAGAGATCTGTGCAATGTGCATCAAATTTACAAAACTTCTAGTTCATCATTATGCTAAATAGAGAGAGAGAGAGAGNAGAGAGAGAGAGAGAGAGAGAGAGAGAGAGAGAGAGAGAGATGTAAATCATGTATGCTTATTTTCTATAAGTTATAAAGGTCATCATTTTGAATCATTAGTTTGTACCTGTAAAGAAAATCACATTAGATATAATAAGGTTTGAGGTAAGAATGGTTGATTGGAATGGCAGTTCATTCCCATCCATGTCTATCACCTTGAACGCTCTATTGTCATAAGCCTTAGTGACCAAGAAAGGTCGCTTCCAATTGGCTAAAAAATTGTTTGTGTGTTTTCAAATAGGCTTGAGAACTAGCTCTTCTTCCTTGTTCTTTCACTTTTTCAGGTCATGTCAATGTTGTTTCCCCTACCTCTCTTGATATCATTCAATGTGATCAAGTGTTTGTATTTTCTACTCTTCCATAAAATCTAGGTTAATAGTACATAGCTCTGTGTTTTTCTCATCATTGATGAAGTCAGATAGAACCACTCTAAGTGATGGAATCTATAATTCAAGATGCAAAATGCCTTCAAATCCATAAACTAGGCTATATGGGATGACGTCGATTATAGTTTGAAAGGTAGTTTAATAGGTCCAAAGTGCATGGACAAGATACTCATACCACTTGTATCTACTATTTTTTATCATCTTTTAAAGTAAGTCTATGATGACCTTGTTGCTAGATTTAGCTTGTCCATTGGCTTGAGGGTAGTATGGCAATGAAAATAAATGCTTCTTACCTAGGTCTTGATAAAATGTTTGTGTTTCTTGGCTACTAAACTGTGGTTCATTATCTATGACTATGGTCAAAGGTATGCTAAAATAGGCTAGTATATTATCTAGTATGAATTATAGACTTATTGAGACATTGTTTTCCTTAGGGAAATAGCTTCAACCCACTTTGTAAAATTCTCAATTGTAATGATGATAAAGCTACGCCCTAGAGAAGACTTAGGTGTTACAAGTCCAATAATGTCTAGTCCTCACCATCAAAATGGCCATGTTATCTTAGTATGTAACTCAGTTAGTAGCATGTGTATCAGGTTGCTATGTCATTAACAAGTGTCATAATTTTTAAACTTCTAGATGTAGTCACTTTTCATATAGAGCCAATAATAACCTAGTCATCTAATTTTTGCATCCATGTCTTTAGGTCCCATATGTCCCCCACATACACCTTCATGAACTTGCTCAAGGACTATGCAAGCTTCAATTTTTCCCAAGAATACTAACAATACACCATTATAAGACTATTGAAATAGCATGTTATTACCTATGATGACATATTATTTTGAACTTTTATGTACAATGTCCTTTTGAGAAGTGGTCAAGGCCTATGAAGATTCACCATGCATTAGGTAAAACTTGATATCGTCATACCATTCCTTTTGAGTGGTATTAATAGAGGCTATAAAGAAGCCTTCAGTGTTCTACATAATGGGAATATCATAATTCATAGTGAAGAAAGATAATTTCCTAAACACATTTAGTGTCACACTTAGGGCTAAGGTTGTAATGGCATCAACTAATGTGTTTTCGGTTTAGGGTATATGATGGATACCAACATCAATAAGTTGTTACATCAGTTTCTTAGCTATGTCATAATAAGGTTGCAAATGTTTGGCTTTACCTATGTAAACCTTAGTTACTTGGTTAACCACTAGTTTTAAATCACCTTATATCATCAAACATTTGATTCCTTGGTCAAGAGCTACGATCATTTCCTTGATTAATCCTTCATAGTCCATCATGTTGTTAGTACATGGAAACTAAACATGGTATGCAAAGGGTTGAATTATACTAAAAGGTGATGTTATGATGGTAGTAGAATGGCTCCATAGGCAATTGAAGCTTCGTCAAAGTGCATGATAGCCTCATAGCCCTCAGGTACCTCATTGACAATGTTAACATGTTCATCAAGGAATTCAAGATCAATGGCTACATGGTCTTCAATAGACGAAGTTGTAAGTTATGTTGATATAGCTTGACCTTTCATTAAGGCTTGGGAGATGTAATGTAGGTCAAACTTAGCTATTTTGGATTTCTAATGGGCTACTAGCCACTTTCATAGATATTAGTTGTGATGGCTCTAAGCACATTGTTCTTGCATATGACATTGACTTGGCTTCTAAATAGGGTTTGTCTTCACTTCTTTAATGAGAAGATTAGGGCTAGAAAATACTTCTTCACTTTAGTGTATCAAGTCTCATAGGCACCTAATTCATGGCTTAGGATACTGATAGCTCTACTTCATCATCTCATTTTTGATAAAGTAGAGAGGTGATGGATGCATGAAAGATAGAAAGGCAGTAATAAAAAAGGTTTATCCTTTTGTGGCAAATAGATCATTGGTAGTTATGCCAACTCTTGCTTAAGGTTTTCAAAGGCTTCTTGGCATTGAGCCATCTACTCATAGTGAACTCCTTTCTTAAGTAAGTGTTGCATAGGTTGTATCTTATTCATAAGCTTGATAATGGAACTATAGATAAATTGTATTCTATCTTATAGTTCCCAAAGCTCTTTAAGATTAGTTGGTACTACTAAGTTGGTTATCACTTTAATCTTACCAGGATTGACACGTATCCCTAATTTAGACACTATAAAGCCAAGCATCTTGTTAGTTTTAATGTCAAAGACACACTTCTTAGGATTAAGCCTAAGTTCATATTTAAGGAATTTTTTAAGCACTAAGTAAAGGTCATGTGAATGGACATTGTCCATTCAAGATTTAACTACTATGTCATCCACATAGTCATTAAGTAACCCTAGAATGTAATCACTAAAGATATATGTCATGACTCATTGATAGGTTGCCCATGTATTATTTTGAACAAAGGACATCATACTGTAACAAAAGGTTCCCCAAGTGGTCATGAAGGTCATACAAAGTTGATGCTCTAGGTTAATCCTAACTTGGCTTTATCTTGAGAATCCATCCATGAAGGATTGAAAGGCATGTCTAGTTGTAGTATCAATAAGTTGGTCAATATTAGGAAAAGGGAAATCATCTTTAATAGTTTTCTTATTTAGGTCTCAAAAATCAATATAGATACATATACTCCCATTTTTCTTAGGGACTACCACTATGTTGGACATCCAATAGGCATAATCAACAATCGAAATGAAGTTAGCTTCATACAATTTCATGATCTCATCATGAACTACTAGGGCTAGCTATGGTCTTTAATAGTTGTCTTATTTAGGTCTCAAAAATCAATATAGATACATTTACTCCCATTTTTCTTAGGGACTACCACTATGTTGGACATTCAATCAGTGTAATTGACAATCCAAATGAAGCTAGCTCAATATAGTTTCATGATCTCATAATGAACTACTAGGGCTAAGTGTAGCCTAATCTTGCAAAATTTTTTGCTTAATTGGCTTGATAATATGGTTGAGTATGATGTTATGTTGCACTAGGCATGGGTCAAGACCTAGCATATCTTCATATGACTAGGAAAAGAACATGATGTCATCTTGGAAGACCTTGGTATGTCTTGAACCTATTCAAGTTCTAGTGAGGAACTTAATTTCAATGTTTTCTCCTCACCACTATGTGCTGTTATAAGAATCTTAACTAAATAATTTTTGGTAATGTCACTAGCCTTAAGGTCAAGGGTTTTAACTAGGTGTTCAAGCCATTCAAGAGGCTTTTCTATAGAGGCTATGTGGTTGACTAGGCTCTCAAGATCAAGATCTAGGTAATTGGGATCAATGAATAGTTTAACATCACCATGAGGTCCACTTCAGTTGAAAGGAATACTAATTTACTTCCAAGTATCCATACTCCAATCTTGCACATCAACCATAAGCACAGTAAGCAACACCTGTGTGATAAAATGAGAAAATAATGTTAGAAAAATGTAAAATACTCTATTAAAAATGCATAAATAATCCAAAATACATTACATCAGTAGTCAATAAAGGTCAAACATGCTCAAAAAAGGTTTTAAGAGGTAGGTTAAAGCAAGTAGGATGAAATAAAGGCTAAATGGTATCAAGTAAGGCCAAATGATGGTCAAATGGTGTCAAATGAAGATCAAATGATGGTCAAACCCTATTCAATGGAAACATATGGAAACATATGGTAAAACATGGTTAATATTGGTTAATCAAGGTCACATTTTTCTAGCTTTAGGCCTTAGTAAGCCATAGTGAGAGGCTCTATGATTGACGG
>MNCI01015670.1:785915-854990 GCA_015680685.1 Gnetum montanum | reverse complement strand
GGCGGGGGGTTATTTTGAGCCTATTTGGAGATTAAAAAGAGGTCCTTATGAAAAAATACATTGGAAGACACAAAGAATACACTAGCCAGTGTATTTTGGGTAGGCTCTAGTGTATCTTTTGTAAAAATGTAAATTCCAAGCTTTGTTAGGGTTAGTTTTTGGGTTTTTATAGACTAAATTGATAGCATAGTAGACTAGAAATGGAAATTGGTCGACTTTGGTATCAATTTGATCCCACTGAATGCTCCAAATGGTGTCTAGAGCTAAAAACTATGTTGGTGTAGTTTCCCCTAGTTACAACATAGTTTTGCATTAAAAAAATAATTTTTGATATTTTAGGCTTGAAATTTTTGTTCTAGAAACCTTCCAAGGCAATGCAAGAATGTCAAGGTTGTTGAATGATCATTTGGAGGCCAAAATAAGTTAATGAAAGGAAATTTTAAAATCCTAGACCTAAAAGATACATTGGCCAATGTAGATATTTTGGTTCTAGTGGATCGTTGATAAATTTAGTATTTTTGTGCTTATAACGGGGGTCAAATCCTAGTTGGTTTTAGGCTTTAGGATTCTAGGCTTCTCCAGTCAAGTTTCATGTCATTTAGAGTATGGTTAAGCTATCAAATCTACCTTGGAAATAAAAGCTAGCTAGTGTAGTTTTGGTTTCCTCCAGCATAGTTTTATAGAAACCCTCATTTAGGAATAGTTTGGAGGATCAATCAACTAAGTTTTGGGCTCCTAGGATTGCTAGCATTTATAACTATGGTCAAGGCTTAAAAATATTAATTTTGGAGGTCATTGGAACTTTTATTTTTCCAGTTCTTCTTCAAAACTACACTTAATGCTTGAAAAATTTAGTGCTAAAAAAACCAAAAATTTCAAGTGAAACAATTTAAATTTGGATTCTAAGGACCATTGGAAAAGAGGATCCAAGGTACCTTGGATGGTTTGGTTGATCACCCCAAGACTTAGAAAGTGTAAATAGATGTAAATAAATTTAAAAAACCTTGCATATTTAAAACTAGAGAAAATGGACAAAATAAACTTAGAATATTAATGCACAAAATAAACTTAGAATATTCAATACTAAAGTTGAAATACACAAATGAACTACCCGAATTTTATTAAAGTAATGAAATGTTGAAAGAAAAAAGTTCAAATGGGTACAAGTTGTGTTTTTAGATGCACAAGAAGTCACACTAATGATTCTTGGAGTCTTTTGAAATTGACAGATTGTATGTTGTAGTTGGTTGTACAATCCAGATGCTCCCAAGCTTTAATTCTCAAAACTCCTTATTAGTTCTCAAGTTCAAATCTATTGCACTAGTTAAACAAATGGTGTAATGGTTGCTTGAGTTTTTGATGCAATGCAATGTTATGAGAGTCTCTAATGCTTAGTTTATTACCAAGTTGTAAAAAAAGTCTATTCAATATGTTCAAATTTTATTTTTATAGGTCATATGGTCATTGATTTGAAGCTACAAATTTCTATCATGATTGCTAATAAATTAATGTAATTCGCAAGTGTAGGAAGCCATCCATTCTAGCATATTTTTCTACTTATGGTAAGTTTGATGCACAAGGGCCATCAAAAATATGTTGGGTGCTATAAAAAGTAAGTTGGCTTTGAAAACTATGCTGGGCTTACCAAAATCATTCTGGCCTTGGAAAGCTACACTAGCCTCATGAAAACTATGTTAATCTTTCTGTAAAAATAAAAATCCAGCAATTCCTATAGTAGTTGTAGGTGTTTCCAACGTATTTTATGCTTTGACCAACATAAAACCCATTAAAAGGCCAAAATTGATAACTCCCAAGGCTTTTTTAGCCTTCTCAATCCCAAATACATACATGACAAGACTTTTTCCACTTGGGAAGTGAGGTAATAATAACTTATGAGGCATTTTTTAGCCTCAAAAAGTTAAAGTATGCAATATTGTAGCTTATGAACTACAAACCTCACAAGTTATAATGAAATCCTACCTCAAGTTTAATGGTGAAAATTATAATGCCAATAAGTTGCAACATGAATTTTCTTGATGGTGTTTCACCTTTTAAGGTGACCTTTGGGGGTTTGACCTAAGGTATTTATAGTTGAGAATTAGAGGTTGTATCAGCATGAAGTTGTGGAGTCAGTAAAGACAAGTAATGGGTGCAAGGTGAAGTGTTATAGGAAGAGGATTGTCCATCCCTTCTGGTTGGTTGTAGGTCTAACCATGGTGGTAGTGGTAGATTGCCTTTAAGTAATAGATGCCAAAAGGAAGAAAACCCCAAGGAATACCAAGAGCATGCTTGAGATACACTATTCCGCATCAACAAAGCATCCTTTTTCTCTTTCCTTCTACATTTTTCCTTTTATTTTCTTTAGGCTTAATGTCGAATGTTACTTATATTTGATGTTTACTATGTTATCTTCTTACACCTAATGTCTAGAAATGGGATGTCACTATTTTGAGCCTTTTCACTTTCCTAATTCTATGTCTTCTCCCTTATTATAGCCATTTTTCTACTTATCTTAGTTGATTTCTGTTCTTAATATGATCAAAGAAGATCTTCTTCACCTTTAGAGATGAGTTGGATCCTTTACTCTTCTCTTGAGTTGGCAAGTTGGTGGCTTGAGAGACAAAGATCTCTTTCCATGAATTTCAATTATTTAGATTTTCCTCTAGTCTCATGATTACTAGGTAGTGATAGTACTTTCTTCAAACTTATTTATAAATGGAATGACCATTGGTTAAGAAGAAAAATTCATCTCCTAACCTTGTCATGTAGGGACTATTGAATGAAGCCCCACAATTTTCAACTTTATGATACATCCTTATAACAACTTCAGGATAACATCTAGATAACTAGGGAACAATAGGCCTTATATTCACCATCTTCCTAGAAGATCTTCTTCAATGGCTCTTAACTGAATACTTTCTTTGCTAGTGGAGGATTAGCCATACCTCATTATATATCCCATGTTATTAAAAATCTCCCCCCACTAAAACAATGAGGTTAGGTGCTTATTAAACTTCCACTAAAGCTATTTATTAACTATAAAATAATCCTATTTACATATTTACATTTTCTACTTTTTCCTCAGGTCTATCACATATTGGGCAATTGTTCAAAGTAGTGTTTGAGATGGATGGCATTAAATGAGAACTTCAATTTAGTTCCATCCATCATAGATAACTTATAAGTATCATTTGAAACCTATTAATTAGTAATCAATGTGATTGTCCACTTGGAAGAAAACTTATTATGGCCATTTCTTTTCTTTGTGTTCCAAAGAAATATCAAGTTACCCACTCTAAATTCCCTTTTTAAAGCTTTTTTTTAACCATCTTTTGATTTGTAAATCATTCCTTGATAAGCTATCTCTAGCATTATCAATCTTAGCCTCTCTTTTAATAAGCAAAGTCATGAAACTCCTACCTTTGCCTATTCTTTTACTATACTTTTGTATAAATTCTAAGGTTGATATTATAATTTTATTTATGCTTTTTTCTACCATATCATAGACTAAATTCTAAGATGATGTTCCAATAGATTTCTTGATTCTAATATGGTCTATCCATAAAGGTAATCGTAAGTATTTGTGCCAATTTCTAGGATTTTCTTCCATTGATCTTTTGATATAATAAATAAGCTTCTTATTAGTAGATTCAGCCAATCCATTCCCTTAAGGATGGTAATTAGATGAGGAGTAAAGAAATATAGATTTCTCAAAATGCCATCTTAAAAATTCTTTAGACTAAAATGCAGGGCCATTATCTTACACCAACACTTTAGGTATTTCAAAGAAACTCAGGATTTCATCTTCAAGAAACCTTATTACATTTGACACTAAACTCTTTTTTAAAGATTTTTCTTCTAACCATTTGCTAAAATAGTTTTTAGCTATAAGTATAACATTATGTGTATCTTTTAAAGAAGTAATTATGCCAATAAAATCTAAGCCCCACTACTGAAATGATCTATTTTTTTTTGAGAGAATGTTCGGGAATGTATTACTGAAAGAATGGTACACGACTATACAAGTACAAGCGGGGGTGGTCCACCTCGAAGAGGGGGGGGCCTGGAAACCCACAAAAGATCACGTGAAAAACCCAGCCGACCCCCAACATGGCGGCCGAACCACGGAGCCGTACAGACGTTCAAAAACCCCCCAACATGGGGGAGGGGGGGGGGGCGCACCCACAACGCAAAAGTAAGGGGGGGGAGGACAAGAGGGGGGGGGCACAACCCCACAACAACGACGAACCCAACAGAGAACAGGGGGGGGGGGAGGGGCTAGGGATGGGTCGGCAGCTGGTGGTAGGGTCTCCGAGGCAACTCCAACTCGTGGAGTAGGTCCAGGGTGGCACGATGGTCCTCTGTGTCCACGAAGTTGGCGGCTTGTTGAAACCCCTGCAGAAGAGCCTCGCGCCATCTATTAGCAATCAATAACTTTAGTGGTATGCTATATTTCTTGATTTTTGACCCATGAATTTGACATTTGTAACAACATTGAATGTCTAAGCTAATATCTTAATACATGTTAGGCCAATAAAATTTATAGCACAATATATCTTGCATAGTAGATTTTAGGGAAATCATAAAACAATTTTTCATGATCATGAAATTGGCCCAACATGAACTCAATTTGATCATTCTTGATACATTCTAATAGAACTTCTTTGAAATCCTTTCTATATTGATGAGCCACAATATCACGTATGCAATATCATGGCCTTCCATGCAATATCACAGCCTGCCTTGTTGCTTATAAATAAGAGGTGAGGGCACTTGGTTTGCATAGTTAGTCTTAGTCCCTTATCCAAACTCTTACCTTTTCTCCCTCTCCATAAAGTGAATGGATCTTTATTTGAGCATTGTGTACCTGAGCACACCTTGTGTATGGCAATAAAGATGAACTTTTTGATAAACCTTGAAACATTCAAAATAGATTAATTAATGTTAATTACTATTACTTAATGCTTTCCTTAGTTAATTAATGATTCTCTCTCATCCTACAACTCTTCTAAGTAAGCACACATAGTACGATCACTTCGAGCATGCATGTAACACTTGGTAACCCAGTAACAATTAGCATTTGGTAATCCTAGTAGTTTTGCACTAGTTCAGGATGTGTATGGCAAGTGAGAATGGATACTGGTGTTAGGATCAATTAGAGCCTAGTTAATAAGTAGTCAAATTAAATTAGTTACTTAGTTATCTCCCTCCTCCCTTATTAGTAGTAGGACATAAAGACATAAAAAGTATAAAAATCATATGCCTCAAGTTTACTTCACCATATAATCGTGACATACAAGTAAGCTTGGGAAGACAATGATTAATCAACCCATTCTTGTTCTACAAAGGTGCATAAGCACTTAGTCCTTGGAATTCAATCGAATCGTGCATGGACACTCGTATTCGTATGGTTGAGTGTAGGGATACCTCATCACTCATCATTGGTGCCATTGTCGGGGACTTTGTTGTTTATGTGCTAACTAGAACATAAGAAATATTTCACATCATTGGAATGAACCATTGTGGTTGGTTAAAGAAAAATAATAAATAATAATACATTGTACACTGAATAGACAGTCATGTCTCCTTATTTATACAAAAGTGTTTCAATGCCTAGGTCTGATATAGGGAACAATCAGAGGCATAGTACACATGATAATCTGCTAGTCCCTCAATAGTTTCATGTGGTATATGTTCATCTTGATGAATATGTACCAAACTTTACCTTTATCCTCCACCAAGATGGACAACTACATTGGTGAGATTTAGAAGGTAACATACTGTTACCTCGTGATCACTTTGTCCTGGGCATGCTTCTTCATGATCTCACATGAATTGGTATGCAACATTTATAGGTAGAGTACTTTGTGCATGATCATGACTCAAGAGAGTATCGACCCACAGAGGCATAGCATCAAAGGGATTTACAATAGGAGAGACATCATGAATCCATGAAGGAAAAGTTATCGTAGAACATCCCACATGTCCTAGGTGAAAATGAGGGTGTTGAACCTACCTCAGGTAGTTTCCCACATAATGATGTTCTTCCCATTAACTTCGGTCAAGGGGGTGTGTATTAGAATATTTACCTAACTATCCATGACCCAGATTCTAGTACCAACAAACATAAAGGATCTAAGAAAGGAACACGAACACATGACAAAGATGGACATTCCAATCATAACTGCAATTGAGGCCATGACCACCAAATAGAAGGAAGCAAGCATTGACATGGTGATGGTCCTTCTTATTCTTCACCTTCATCATCTCCTTCACCCTCTCCTTCAGGATCTGGACACATTCATAAAGAAAAAGGCCATGAGGATAAGGGTAAGTGAAACAAGAGTCATAGACAAAATAGTCAAGAAAGGGAACAAGGGAACTTTAGAGAAACACACCATGAAAGAAGGGAGAGTAGGGAAAAACATAGGCATCATAGACACCATAGATTGGGCGATCACAATGAACCCCTACTCACTACTTGAAGTATGCTAGACATAACTGAGGCTGTTACAATCCCAAAAAGGCATCAAAAAGATAGTAGGGTCAAGAGATTAGACAAGAACAACATCCCACGATTTGAAGAGGGGTACAACGTTGATCCTCAAAATCATCTACAAGAATTTCATGATGCATCTGCCTTACAAAACATAGAAAGTGAATGGCAAAAATTAAATTTGTTTCCATGGATGCTAATCAAAGAAGCAAAAAGCTGGTACCAATCCTTGGAATTGAAATCCATTTGTAGGTGGAGTACCATGTTAGAATTGTTCAATAATAAGTACCAAACGTACTCTTGAGTGTCCAACCTACAAAAGCAAACCCAAGGGTAGAAACAAGGAGGACATGAACCCTTTGATGCTTCCATGGGCCGATATTATACACTGTTACATCATTTCCCTACCATGGTTATTCGTAGAGGGATCAACTACACCATCTCGTAGATGGGATTAGGCATGAAATGTGAAGAACCCTTGGGATGTATGTCCAAGGGAGGCTATCTAAGCTTAGGATCCATCAAGTTCAAAGATTATTGGAGCAAGTTGCTAAAGAAGAAGATGAGCTAAGGAAAAGAGAGAGTTTGGAGGAATATAACAGAGATCCTTCCCTCCAAAAGAAGGGAGTAAGATTCTGTGAGGATGAAGAAGAGTCACCACTCGAAGAGATGGTGAATAAGAAAACCTCGTCTATCAAAAAATTAGCATTGGAAGTATTGACAAAGGTAGACCAAATGTGAGATTCCCTAGATGATATACTTCAAACTATTCTTAAAATAGTAGAGTCTAGAGAGCAACGTAGTGATCGCAAAAAAAGAAAAAAGAGAGAAATTAAACATGCATGTAACAAGGGTAAGGGAAAAGTTGCCATCATCAAAGAGGTTGTGGATTTAGATACAGACAATGATAGTGGATGCAACATATGCCAATATGACCATCCTAAAGGATGTTTCCCTATAATCTCACATTTGAAGAAATCTGGGGTGTATGCACTCAACTAATGATTAAACAAAAGGCAAACACTCCAAAGGTTACCTTATCCTCAAGGTAACCCAAGGAAGTTCCACCAACCCTTAACATATTATCCAAGTGGAACTCCACCACAACCAATTAAGCAGTATCAATAGTGGCAATACCCACAATCATGGGGAATGCCACCACCATGACAACAGTATCCTTATCGGCAACATGACCCTTATGGATATTACGTGCAGTAGTTAGTCTCTCCATGTGACTGTATTGGTCATGTTACTTCTCAACCTCACTACCAAGCTTGTAAGTATTATAGGACTCCTTCTCCTAAGGGAGATCTTCCACAAATATACCATTCTTCTCATTCGACTGCACTTCTTCCACCCTTAACTCCATTACCACTTGCTCCAACTATGTAGGGTGAAATCCCTACCCAGCCACAACAATGTAACATCACAAGAGTTGCTAACGCTCAACTTACTGTTGGTTTTGACAACCACATGAAGAAAATACCTTTCTTTAGAACCAATAGTCCAACTAAGCCCTTGCAACCACAAGCAACTAATTCTTCAACTGCCTCACTATCACTTGAAACTTCAGAGCTCCCTTCAACCCAAAAACTGCACTCAACGCATACGGCCATGTTAACTCATGCTATCACCGATTGGATAAAAGTTGGCCATCTTCCTAGGAAATTCTCTGATCTTGGGAGTCCTCGGATATATCTAAAACTCGATGGAAATGAGTCATGCAAAGATCTTTTGGATTCAGGTTCTAGTGTCAACTTGATTTCTCAAGAAATGTATAAGGCTTAGAACCTACCTTCACTAAACAACAGTAATATTCATTTAGAGTTGACTGACTAGTGGAGGGCACTGTTACCACTATTTATGGAATGTCATATCCAGCCAACTTCCTAGTGATTCAAGTGAACAACAGTAAGGGGGACTTCCCAATCATAATGGGAAGAGCGTGGCTAAGAACAATTGATGCACGCCTAGGAATCTACGATCTTTCCCTAGAAATATTAAAGAAAAATACATTTGGAAAGATCGAGAAGAAGAAAGTTTCATGCATCGCATATAGTGACATAGGGTGTAATTGTGTGCAGAATTCATGGTTTTTACAATGTTTAACATTGCCTGCATGCAACTAGTGTGCACAAGTAACTAATATACAAAGATACTTGTATGCAGCAGCCACAAGATAAGAAGGCACCTAGTGGTTGACAACTGATCAAGAGAGCAGTTCAACTATATGCATGGAACCAACTAAGGGTTTGACTTGCACTTACATCGATAGCATAAACACATTAGAGCAAGTCCATCACCAGCTTCCAAGTCTTGACCTTGAAAATATCAATTGGGAGAAGTTGGAAATCCCTGATAAGTTTAAGCAAGAGACCCTTGAGCTAAAACCATTACCCATCGGTATGGAATACATGTTTCTTAAAAATGGAAAACTAATAATTATTAACACGAAGCTTGCTCCTCAACAAAAAGGACTACTAAAAGTGATAAAGAAATGGTCAAAATCCTTCACTTAGTCATATCCCAAATTAACTGGAATAGATCCTAGGATATGCCAACATAGAATTTACACCAACCCCTCCATGAAGCCTTGAAGACAACCATAGAGGCGATTGAACCCAAAGCTTAAGCAAGTGGTTAAGGAAAAAATCAAACAGCTTCTAAAAGATGGGTTCATATACCCCATTGCTGATAGTGAATGGGTTATTCCCTTAGTTATTGTGCCTAAAAAGGAAGGTAAATGGACGGTGTGCATAGATTTTAGGCTATTGAATATGGAAACATTCAAAGACAACTTTCTGTTGCCATTCATACATCAAGTTTTAGACACCATTGAAGGGCATCGCTACTATAGTTTTTTGGATGAGTATAATGAGTACAACCAAATACAAATAGCCCCAGAAGACCAAGCCAAGACTACGTTCACCAATCCTTGGGGAACATTTACATATAAACAGATGTTGTTTGGCTTGTGCAATGCCCCTGCAATGTTTCAACAATTAGTTCTAAGCATATTCTAGTAGCATATAGGAAATGGTATGTAAGTCTTCATGGATAACTTCTCCACTTATGGAGTGAGCTTTGATTAAGCCTTGGACTAGTTAGAGCAAGTATTAAAATGATGTGTAGAAACTGATTTAAGGCTCAACTAGTAGAAAAGCCATTTAATGGTCCAAGAAGGCATAGTATTAGGGCATAAGATCTCACAAATAGGGATAGAGGTAGACCCTGAAAGGTTCAAAGTTATTCAAGGAATTACCCATCAACCAAAAATTGTAAATGATATCCAATCATTCCTTGGACACACTGGCTACTATAGACACTTTATTGAGAACTTTTCAAAGGTTACAAAATCATTGGTTTAATTAATTAAAAAGGGCATACCTTTCAAATGGACCAAGGAATGTGAACTAGCTTTCCAAACTTTAAAATAAAAGCTAGTAGAAACACCTATCCTACAAGATCCTAACTTGTCTAGGTCATTCCACATAATGATTGACACATCCAAATATGCTTTAGGAGCCATACTTACATAGTTAAATGACCAAAAACATCCTTATTACATCCACTATGCAAGTAGGAGTATTGCTAGTGCACAACTCAACTACACTACAACAGAGAAAGAATTTATGGTTGTAGTGTTTGCACTAGAAAAATTAGGCACTATGTCTTAGGCTATAAGGTATTCATACACATGGATCATAGTGCAATAAGTTTCCTAATGAATAAACCAACGGTAAGCCCTCGCATCATATGCTGGCTTGTAATCTTACAAAAGTTTGATCTTACGATGATCGATCATAAAGGCACCAAGAACGTAGTTGCTGATCATTTATCTCAGTTGCGATGGGACAACAAAGAGAATAACTATCCAATTTCTGATTATTTCCCAGATGAACTCCTCTTTGCAGGTATAGTGAATAATCAATTAACCATAGAGACAAAATAATAGCATTCTTACCTATCTCCTTACACAACAAACACCACAAGGGTTTGACATTAAAAAGAAATAACAGTTTCTTCACCAAGCCAAGTATTTTATGAAAATCAATGGGCAACTTTACAAAGTATGTCCTGATGGCTTGGTCCAATGGTGTGTTCCCAATGTAGATCAACTACAAGTTCTTCAAGACGCTCATGAGGGTCCTTGTAGGAGTCATTACGCTGGGAGACGAATAGCCATTACGATCTTGCTTGTAGGATATTATTGGCCTACATTGTTTTGGGATGCCCATCATTTTGTCCAATCTTGTGAGCATTGTCAACATGATGGGGGGATGACTGCTAGAATGGAGGATCCGCAACAATGGATCCAACCTTAAAACCCTTCTACATTTGGGGAATTGATTTTATGGGTCTGATTACATCAATGTCCAATGAAAAATCTTATATTATTGTTGTCGTTGATTACCCTACAAAATAGGTGAAAGAAACTGCTGTTAAGGATTATACAGCTACACAATTTGTTCAACAACAAATCATAAATAGGTTTGGTATGCCTCGTGCACTTATTTCAAACAATGGTACACACTTCACAAGTGCAACCTTTCGAAAATTAATGCAATGCATAGGGGTTGAGCATAAAATAACTACACCATATCACTCCCAAGAGAATGGTCAAGCCAAAGTCACCAACAAGGAGATTACAAAGATATTGACAAGAACCATTAGTAAGTTTAGGTGAGACTAGAGCACTAAACTGAATGATGCTCTTTGGGCATATTGCTGCACATGGAAACTCCCTATAGGCTACTCTCCCTATGAGTTAGTGTACAATAAATTACCAACACTCCCCATCCAAATTGAGCTTCATACACTATCTATGGCATGTGACCTCAACCTTGACCTCAATCTAGCACAAAAACAATGGTTGATGATCCTTAAGCTTCTAGATGAGAATCGATTGGCCACCCTGTCATCTAACAAATTGCACAAGGCCTTTAATAAATAACGTCATGACCTAAGAATTAGGAAAGTTAAATATCAACTAGGAGATAAGGTTCTCTACTAGAATCCCACACATGTCCCACAATGTACCAAATTTCAAATGCTTTGGAAAGGACCTTATGTCATTCATGCAATTTTTCCTTCAACGGCCATGATGATATACAAACCTGAGAGCCCAGATAAGAAATTTTTGGTCAATTTCCAACAAACCAAACCTTTCCATAAGCTTGGATTAGCTAGTACTTATACTACCTCTGTTTGTGGACAACCTTGCTCGCTATTTTAGATCTCCTCCTTCCAACTCATTCGTGAGAGAGATGGCCACCTATGCCAAACATTCTAGGCCCTTTGCCCTTTTTGTATTTTTTTTGTTTTACACCTTTTTTGTTTTACACATTTTTCAGTTTTACTTATTTTTTGTCTTATACCAACATTCATATTTTTACTATTTCTTTGTTTGATTTACTTCCATTTTTCATACAATAAGTGCTCATGATGGTGGATTGTATCATAATAATGTTGATTACTAATGTTTGGTTTTTACCTTTGAATTATGATGCTGATATTATGATATGGTTCTTTTGATAAAACAGGCAATGGGTCCACATCGTCCATTCATCCATTCAACTATATGGACTTCCTTGGCTTGGAACTGTACAGTCCATTTTTTCTAATCAACTTCTTAATGAATGTGGCTTGGTATTTTTCAAACTAAGGGAAGGACTCAATGGTTGAAAAGGGTGTGACTTCAAGGGGATTCGATGCATTTGTGCTAGCCATTCTCTTGGGTGCTTGGATGCTTTTTCTTGGGTTTTTCTCCATTCTACCATCAATCAAATATCAGGAAGCTAAGTGAATAAAAATAAGTCTTTGCATGGTGTGGTTCTCATGCAAAAAAAAATTCAAAATTCATCGCACACCCCTTAGACATAATAAAGCAATATGGGCTACAAGCCCTAGTTATGGCACTAGAAAGATATGTTACCCATGCCTAAAGGTTCCCTCTAACTAATGCCCTTTCTTGCTTCCTACTTCTCCATCTTGCTCTCCTTGGGATGGTTGTGACTCTTTGTGGAGACATTCTTGTTGCTTCAAGAGAATGGATTGGCCAAGTGTATTGATGCGAGGTCACTAAGTATGGTTGGTTGGAGTCTGGACTTGGAATGAGTTCTACTCAGTCACATTAACCATGACATACACAAGGGACTTTACACAACTTTTCTCTTGGGATTCTATTCCATTTCTACTTTCCATCTTTCTTTCCATTTTTCACCTCATTTCCAAGTTTATGATTAGTCCATATCTTGGTTGATGCATTATTTTTCCTTGGTAAATTCTTATGGGTAAGTTTTTAACTCTTGCTTCCAAATGACATTCCTAGGGCCTATAGACTCTTTGGTTTGTGGGTTTGTCAGGGCATAAGCCTACTTTGGGGAGGACCCACTGGCATTCCTTTTTGGTGCACTTATTATCCTTAAACATTATTTGCAATCAACCATTTCTCATTCCATCCCCATATTTGACATCCACTTTATTGGTGTTGTCATTGTTATTCTTTCCATCTTTCTTGTTCCTTATATTTTTCCATCTTATTGCTACCGAAGGTTTGCTCTTAGTCATGGGGGCCCTAGTACAAATTTTTCAATTTCTCCATTATACTACTTGTAACCCCTACACCTTGGGTAGTTATTAGTAATAAACCTCTAACCTATTTTCTGCCATAACCACAACCCAGCCAATGCGCTTTATATCAAGGAAAGGTATTAATTGTAGTGTGGCTTACTTATCCTTTCTCATTCGTAACTATGTTGTGTGTGTAGATGGCGATTACACAAACTATGGACTGGAATAGGAGGAAGCACTCAGGATAGAATGGAGCTAGAACGTTTACACCATGAACAATTTTGGTTGTGTGGCTATGGATAAACAACGGAGGGCACAATCTCAGCGTTGGCAGCAACATGCCTCATTTTCTTTTCTCCATCTTTCTCTTCAAGCTATCAAGTGAAGGTCTAGATGTCATCCATGTACAGTGTTCACCACAAAGGGTGTGAACACCAATGTTGTAATATGTTTGTCGATTTGTTCACCAAGCACTTTGAGTCTATTATTCCCTGTCGCTATCAGTTCTCATTCAGTCAATAATCCCATACCTTCCCAATATTTTGTAAGAAACTCAAGGATAAGTTTTCATTCAGTCATGGGGGTATGATGAGCCATGATATCATGCCCACAATATCGTGGCCTTCCATGTGATATCATGTACACAATATCACGGCCTACCTCATTGCCTAGAAATAAGAGGCAAGTGCATTCGGTTTGCATAGTTCATCTTAGTCCCTTACCCAAACTCTTGCCTTTTCTCCCTCTCAGAGTTAGAATTATTTCTGCATGCCCGCAGTAGGAGTCATAAAGTGAAAAAATATTTATTCAAGCATTGTGTACCTAAGCACACATTGTGTATGACAATAAAGACGAACTTTGTGATAAACCTTGCATCATTCAGAATAGATTAATTAATGTTAATTATTGTTACTTAATGCTTTCCTTAGTTAATTAATGATTCTCTCTCACCCTACAACTCTCCTAAGTAAGCACACACAGTACAATCACTTTGAGCATGCATGTAACACTTGGTAACCTAGTAACAATTAGCATTTGGTAATCCCAATAGTGTTGCACTAATTCAGGATGTGTACGGCAAGTGAGAATGGATACTAGTGTTAGGATTAGTTAGAACCTAGTTAATAAGTAGTCAAATTAAATTAGTTACTTAGTTATCTCTCTCTTCCCTTATTAGCAGTAGGACATAAAAACATAAAAAGTATAAAATGATATGCCTCAAGTTTAATTAACCATATAATCGTGACATATAAGTAAGCTTTGGAAGACAACGATTGATGAACCCATTCTTGTTCCAAAAAGGAACATAAGCACTTAGTCCTTGGAATTCAACTGGATCGTGCATGGATGCTTGTACTTGTATGGTTGAGCATAGGGATACCTCACCACTCATCATATATAAAATCCCTTTTTTCACCAGGAACTTATTATTCATTTTAAGAAAATCTCTTCTTTTTCTTACATTCAAATTATCTAGGACTTTTCTTAAAGTGAAGAACTCTAAAATTCATCATATTGATTTTCATCATGGAAATCTATCTTATAGATTTCAACTTCTTTAGTCATTAGTTTGGCTAATCCCATTCCTTTCTCTATTTTGCATAACTCAAGTTAAAATATAAATCTATGAAGCTTAGCAAGCCATTCCTCTCTTTTTAGGCCAATTTTATTTTGAATCATAAATTGCTTAATGGCAAGCTCTATCAACATAACATGAATCAAAGCACTATCTAAATAATATTTGAAATGTAACAACACTTTGATAACATCATATGCCTTCTTTTCTAAGTATGAGTACTTTAATTTAAAATCATTAAGCTAGTAACCAAAGAATTCAAATGGCTCATCCTAACCATCCTTTTTCTAAGTTAAAACTATGGTAACTGAATCACTAGAAGTAAAAGCACATAACTAGAAGTCTGCTTTTAATTTAGGTCTAGCTAAAGATGGAGCTTCTTGAATAGCCTTTTTAATTTTTTTTAGTACTTTCTTTGATTTAGGTGTCTTCCTTACCTAAATATCCTTCTTGGGCATCAACATTAGGGGTTTGGTGATTTCAATAAATACTAGTATAAATTTCTTGACAAAATTTATTTTTCCAAAGAAATATCTAAGATACTTTTTGTTGGTTATATGTTCAATGTTCTGAACATCTTGGATCCTTGCATTATCTATATCAATACCCTTTTGGAAAACTATGTTCTTCAACAAGCTTTTAGATTTTACCCCAAAATGCTTTTCTTAGGATTTAAAGAAATACCATACTTTTAATGTTTATTGAAAATCTATCGAAGGTGACTGTTGTAATCTTTCTTTCTTTTTGAATAAACAATAATATCATATGAATATATTAATACAAATTTTCCTATTAAACAATTTAAAGCTATGTCCATTACTCTTTGGAAAGTGGCACTAGTGTTTTACAATCTAGAAGGCATCTTCTTATAAGTGAACGCTTCTCACTTAGTAATGAAGGTTGTTTTATATTTATCATTTTTGTACACTAGAACTTGATTATATCCTGAAAACCCATCTAACATAGAGTATTTTTAATATCCTAATACTTCAATTAGCATTTCATCTATTATGGGTAAGGAATATTTGTCATTTTTTAAGGCTTGATTTAAATTTATAAAATCAATGCATTGCCTAATGTCATCATTCTTTTTCCTCATAAGTACCAAATTAGCTGGCCAAACTAAATATTGGACAGGATATATAATTCTAGCTTGCAACAAATTTTTGATTTAGCTTCCATGGCTATCTTAAATGAGAGATTAGACTTCCTTTGCTTTTACCTAACCACTTCACAATCTTTGTTCAATGAAATTTTATGAGTCATCACATTAGGCCTAAATGTTCTAAGGTCATCGTACGACCATGAAAAATTATTTAGGTTATCCTTCAATAAAGATTATAACTTCTTCTTGAAAAGTAGATCATTTCCTTTTGTAATATTTAACATTTTTTATTTCTTTGAGGATCCTAAATTTATTTCTTCATATTCTTGATCATCTAGATTTTGGACATCCATCCCTTTAAGAAACCTTTCACTAAGCCCATATTCATAATTAAGTATCTTCTTGGGAAACAAAATTAATCTAAACTTTTACACAACTTATTGTTTGGACATAATTTTATCTTCAAATTCTTCCTTATTCTTCAAGAATATAAGTAATTGACCATCATTTTCAAATACCTAAAAGTGCTCCACATTATCTAGGACTAAGGGCTGATGCTAGAATTCAATTGCAACCCATCTATATTTTTTAATCCTTTCTAAATCAAATTTTGAGACTTGTATATCTAGCTTATCTAATAGCTAATTATATTTTCTATATATATGTTTTATCTCATACCTCTCAAATTATTCTAACAAGCTACAAACTAGTTGTTTATATGGCCTCAAGAATGAACATTTTACAACAAATCCACCCTTGATCTATTCACATATGAGCTCTGAATCTTCTTTTATTATAATTTCTTTGATTTCTTTCTTTAAAGCTCTTCAAATTTTGACACACAAGGCTTTGTATTTAGCCTTATTGTTTGTACATGAGAATGATACATAAACAAATTTTAAAATTTTCTAATAATTTTTCTTTACTAAGACTATTTGAGCTCTAGCCCCTTCTAAATTGCAAAATCCATCAAAATACAATTTCCATTTTCTTTGCTTTGAATTTCTCTTTTCTAGAACTTGAACTTCTATGAGCAAACATGGTTTTATTTTAATATCTTTGGTTTGGATGACCTTTTTCTTTCAATCATAAGTCACATTCTTGATCATAAAGGGATTGTTGTATATATATATATCTTATTGGGCTTTCCTTTCCATGGTAGCCACATGTGCAAATAATGAATGGATATATATTTAGAAAATTTTTTTCTCTAGCTTCAACTTAACAAAAGACTATGAATCTATGATATTAGCTATCTAAATGGTTATTCTACTTTTAATTCAAGGTTCTAAAGCAATTTTGAGTAAAACATTTGGTAGATCTCTTATGAATTTTATTCAGCTCTTATCTACTTGAACAATATTCTTGTTGGACTATTTTGACAATAATCCTAACTACGTATAGCTCAATAATGACATAATGGTTGATGTAGCTTGTGAATTGACCAAAACATTATGTAGATATTTGTCATTTAACTTCATTTTAAGAAGAAAAAGAGGAGCTTATTTGTCTAGGGTATAGGGATACTTTGATTTTACCATTTTATCCCCACTACAAATATAGCTTGATTCAGACTCTCCAAGCTTTTTCTTAGCCTTGACCAGTTCGAAATCTCTCTTTTCCTAAATTCCAATTTGTAATATTTGATATATACTAATGTTTTAATTAACATGCTTAAGGTATTTTATTAAATCATATTCCCCATCACAATAAAAGCCAGATTTTCTAAACCACTTACTAGGCAACTAGTTTTAAGGATTTTGGTCTATCTATGTATCCTTTTCTTTTCTCTTTTATTTATTGTTGGGTTTAAAAGTCTTTCTTATGATAGAAGGATCAAAAATGGCATTGTGAGGGCTAGATGTAGTGAGATTTTATTTTTACCTTAAGTTTTATTTAGATCAATCATTATTGTTGCATTCCTCGTCTAAACATTATTCTTTATCCAAACTTGAATAAGAGAAAGTATCACTTGTTTCATTTTCAAATGATTTAATAGTGTAATTAATACAAAATAACTTGTTATTAGATTAAATGCCGAGAAAATTAGAAACCTCTATGTGACTTTCATCTTTAGAATCTACTAATTTGGTATCTTGATGTCAATGTTTCCTATGCTTCTTTTCTTCCTTTATCTTAACTTTACACAACTTTTCTAATTTGACTATCTTGTTGGAAAATTCTTTCATTAGCTTTCCTTTTTTAGAATCTTCTTTAGAATTTCCATTTTCTTGTTCTTAATCCTTGTTGGTCATAGAAGGCAATGCTTTCAACTGAACTAAATTTTGTACAGAGGCCAGTGCTTTTTGTTCATTTTTTGGTACTCTAAATATTTTTCCATTATCTATGTTTAGTTATTTTTCTAAATAGATAGCTTCATTAAAGAAATCACTCAGAGTTAGTAAATTTGAAGTTCTTCATAGCCAAATTGAAATGTTGGGAGTAACAGCATTTAGATAAGTTTCACTAAGAATCTCTGAATTTGTTGAAACTTAATGTTAAATTTTGTAACTAACTATGTAGTCCCTTTCATGGTGTGTACTAATAGGTAATACAACTATTGTTGGTATATTTGATTTTAAAATTGACCTAAAATAAATCTATGATATCATCCCAATTGGTAATGCTATTTTTTGGCAAATTAAAATATCAAATCTGAGTCATATCTTTCAAGTTTTCTACAAACAAACTACAGGCTTGATCTTGATGTTAAATTTTTGCATGAGCCATGGCTAATTCAAATAAATGAACATATTCTTCTACCAAATAAGCCTTTTTAGGAATGAAAGGATGAGGCAAATACTTGTGAACTGTCTTGGGGATATCAATGTAATTTGGGAACCTTAATGGTGTGGCTCTTAACAAAGGATTTAAAGGTGGCATATTTTCCATGTTGAAATTACTTATTATTGTTGAACACATAGTATTTTTTTCACCTTGTCTTGAAGGCTAGTAAACCAGATAGAAGAGGTGATCTTCTAGTCCTTCTAGTTTAAATTCCATCATTTTCCCTTGGCTCAAAAAAGTTTTCATGATTTTCCTCTAATAAACAATAAGCCTTATAATCAGAATACTTATTTTTACTTCCAAATTATTTAGAATTAATAGGTTATTTTCTCATGAACAAAGTAGTGAATAATTCCTTTGCTCTACTTCTAGCACCAAAAGGAATTATTTACATTCATTTAAAAACTTGAGTTTAGGTGTTTGATGGTCTCTAGAAACACCAAGGTCCAAATGCCTCCAAATAAACTTAGTGGTTATAGAGAAAATATGTGTTTTGAGCTATCATTTAGTGTAAACTTCACAATATTGGGTACTAAGAGTTAAATGGTAAATTAACTTCTATGAAAAGATTTAGCCATCTTTACTCAATCATATAATAGAATAAAATATCCTCCTATATCAAAGCTACTTAGTATATGTAGTCTAGATTATATGCTACCTATGCAATCTATGCTTTTGTCTAATGATAAAGTACAATTCAACCAAATCTATTACCAATTTTCCCTAGAGAGAAAATTCCATAAGAAAACTAAAAATAGAGAAAGATCAATAGATTCATAGAAATAAAGTAGTAGAGTTGTATAAAGTCTTAAGAATTAAAATGAGGTACTATTAACATGGACAAACACTTTTGGAAAATACAACTATTTATATTAGTCAACAATACCAAAAGTTATTAAATCCTTAGGCTCAACTAAGCAAATTTCACATAATGCCTCTATTGGCATGTACAAACACTTTGAAAAGAACTAAAGCAATTTTAAAGCTAGTTAGTAAATTCCAATAATATCTAAATATAAAGCTATTCAAGAAATTTAACAATTCTAAGAACAAGATGCTAGGTACAATATAATTTTTACTACTAGCTAATCAACTAAAATAGAGCAAGAAAGTAAAAATAAACTCATGATCTAGAAGTAAATAACTAAATCAAAAACATTAATTAGAATGTCATTGTACAAGAAATTTCTCCTTGCTTTTCTAGTATCTTCTCTCTGCCAACCTCTGTCTTTTTTTTATAAATCTCGTTTAGGATTTTTATAGTATCCATTGGTAGTTACAACCATTATAGAGATTTAAAGCTACAGTTGCTTCATGTTTTACTTACATCATGATAGGACATGGAATAAATATTATATTAATAAGCTCAATTTATTCTATAAATTTAATGCCCCTCAACTAGTGACTTTCATAATTTAAGAGATCTTTTATTAGCTTGATTTTAGTAGAGCCTTTTAATTTTATTCATATGGCTATTTTTGGCTTGTTAGATGGAGAACCTAATGTGGTAGAACAATTATTCAGCTTCTTTGTAGAGATAATGTTCTTTTATATACTATCCACTTCAACTTTATAGGTTAGCTCTGCAAATCGATAAAGTAGGGTGCTAACATGGAAGAGCTCCATTCTAGAGTGGATTTTGAGCTCTACGAATCAACTCTATAAGTTGACATGACATAGTGCAACATGGCAAAGCTAATATGTAAAGCCCATTTTTAGCTCTATGAACATCTTTTCAAGCCAACCTAATAGAGCCTAAAGTGAACTTGCTTGTTGATGAGTGGCAAGGTACCCCTACACTCAACCATACGAAACGAGCGTAGCACGCGTGATCCGGTCAAACTCTACAGACTAAGTGCCTACACGCCCCGTGGAACACTTGGGGTTAATCATTCGTTCTCTTCTCAGACTTACTTGTAGTTGTCATGGTGTATGGTTAAGTAAGTCTGAGGTATATGATTTTTATGGTCTTTTATGTTTTTCTCCTATGCTATTGAGGTGAAGGGTTGAGAAACTAACTAACTCTAACTAATGACTAAGTCTAAATTGCCTAGTGTCGGCATCCATTCCCACTTACCATACATACCCTAAACCAATGCAACCACTGCTACCAAATGTTAATTGTTGCTGGGATCACCACGTGTAACACACGTGCTCGAAGTGGTCGTACTGAGGCACTTAACTAGGAGGAAAGGGTTGAGAAAATCTATCTAGCTTACGTGCGATGAGCAGCCGATTCCTTGACTAACCGTACACATCTGGGACTACCACTGGGATTACCAAGTGTAGGTCCTGAATATGCCACTAGGTTACCAAGTAGTCCCACTAGATGCTTGTAATCAATTCATACTCATACCGCATGTGATGAGTAGCCGATTCCTTGACTATCCGTACACATCCTTAGATGCTCGTAATCAAGTCGTACTCATTCTGCATTCTAGGAGTTTAAGGGTGAGAGAGAAAACAATAAATAAAATCCTATTCCTTACACTGCAAAGTTTATCCAAGAATTTTTTCTTTATTGCCATACACAACTTGTGTTCAGGTACAATGTTGCTCGAATAAAGATCCATTCACTTTAGGACTCCTACTGCGGGCACATGGAAAATATTCTATCTCTGGAGTAATCAAACTATTAGAGTTTCTCTACTTCTAACTCTGGATGGAGAAATAAGGGAGAGCTTCCTCTTATTTATAGATATGGCAGCGGACCGCGATATCGCGTACGCAACATTGCAGGGGACGATGCAATATCGCGTACACGATATCGCAGGGGATGTGATATCACGGTAGTTGCGATATCGCGTACACGATATCGTGGCTCATGCAAAACATGTCTCATCATACCCCCATGACTGAATGAAAACTCATCCTTGAGTTCCTTACAATAATATTGGGAAGGTATGGAATTATTGAGGGGAATGGAACTAATGGGATGACGTGTGAACGGATCATCATTACAAGACTTGACAAAACTACTGTTCATGACAACAAGGGTGAACACCTTATTACAATGACATTAGGCCTTAGTTGGTAGCTAAGAAAGAAAGAGAGAGAGAGAAAGAAGTGTTGTTGTTACCAATGTCAAGATTGCGCCTTTCATTGTTCATTCATAAGTGCGCCATCGATCTTACTCCTTGCATAGTTGCTACCAGCACGGCTCCATTCCATGTGTTCTTTCAAGATCCAATTCCATTGTTGTATGATTTCCATCTGCACACACAACACAATCTTATATTAGCAAGGGTAAATGAATCATCATGTAATTAATACCTTGCTTTGGTGTAGGTCCATTGGCTAGGTTGTGGTCTGGCTAATATGGATCTGGNTAGCATTAGAATGGAGAAAGAAAAGGAGTAAGAAAGATAGATAAAAAGGGACAACTATGGCATCGATGAAATGGATGTCAAGATGGAAATGAAAAAAATAAAATTAATTGCAAAATGTTAAGGGAAAGAATTTAACTAATGCCCCAAATAGGAATGTCAGTGAGTCCTCCCCAAAGTAGGCTCATGCTCTTAATGCCCTGACAAACCCACATTCAAAGAGTCTGTAGGCTTCGGGAATGTCATTTGGAACAAGAGTTAAAGTCTCAACCGCAAGAATTTACCAAAAAGAAAATAATGCATCTACCAAAATATATACACTAATGATACAACCAGCAATGAGGTGAACAATGGAGAGAAGTATGGAGATAAGAGGATGGAATGGAATCCCAAGAACAAGGTGGTGTATAGCCCCTTGTGTGTTTGATAATTAATGTGACTTGGCAAATCTCATTCCAACTCTAGCCTCAAACCAACCACATCCAGTGACTTCACATCGGTGCACTTAGCCAAACCATCCACTTGAATAACAAAAATGCCTCCTCCAAGAGCCACCACCATTCCGACAAAACAATGGAGAGAATGGGAAGCGAGAAGGGCCTTAGTTAGAGGGAACACTTTTGGTTCCATAACCAATGCTTATAGCCCAAGTTTATTTTATCTAAGGGGTGTGCTTTTAATTCTCACTTACTATTTTTTTTATGTTTTTATGTGTGAGAACCGCACCATGCAAAGACTTGATTATTTTTATTGTCTCAGCTTCCAATAATTGGGTAACATCGAAACAACGAGAAAACTCAAGAAGAGAACATCCAAGCACCCAAGAGAATGGCTAACACAAAAGCCTCAAGTTCCCTTGAAGTCACACCTTTTTCAAATCTTGAGTCCTTCCTTAGTTTGAGAAATGCCCAGTCACCGATTCGTTAAAGTTCTTATTAAGAAGGGGACTGTACATTTACAAGCCAAGAGAGACCATAGAGTGTTGTGGATAGATGGATGAAGTGAACTCATTTTCTGCCATATCAAAAGAACATACCTTAGTATCAACATCATAACTTAAGGTAAAAACCAAACATTAGCAATCAATATGAAAATAGTTCATACCATTATTCCGAACACTTATTGGGTGACAAACTTACAAGATAGATCACACACACACACACACACACACAAAATGAAAAAAGTATAATGATGTTGTAAAACAAAAACAAGAAAAGTTAAAGAAAGTTGTAAAACAAAAACAAGAAAAGTTAAAGAAATTTGTAAAACAAAAATGTGTAAGACAAAAATGTGTAAAAAAAATGTAAAAACAACTGAGGGCCCCATATGATTAGCATAGGTGGCCATCTCCCCCATGATTGAGTGGAAAGGGAGAGATCTAAAATAATGAGCACCTATTTGAATTTCTAAGAAGTATCCAACTTCTCCCAATTTATGATCTTGGATTAAGGGGTGGAAGTTGGTGATGCTCATATTTCAATGTATATATGCTTCTATTATGAACATGGGTTTCCTCAGTTCATTCCATGCATATTTGGTTGCTCCTTCGAGTAGTTGTTAACCACGGGGTGTCTACTACTGGATGTGTGGCTGCCACATATAGGCATCTTTGTTGCAAAGTTTCAAGGGCACACCTGTTACATGGAGGCATTTCCTCCATGTCATCACCCGATGAATCACTATATGTGATGGATGGAAATTTTCTCTTCTCGATCTTTCCATAAAGATTTATCTTAGAGATTTCCAAGGAAAGATCGCAGATCCTAAGGCATGCATCTACTGTACTTAGCCATGCCCTTCCCATTATAATTGGAAAGTCCCCTTCATTGTTGTTAACTTCAATCACCAGGAAATCAGCTAGGTAAGACCAACCACACACAGTGGTAATGACATCCTCCATCAATCCCAAGGGAATGGTGATGGACTGGTCTGCCAGCTCTAGTTGAATGTTGCTCTTCTTAAGTTGGGGCAGGTTCCAGGATTGATATATTTCTCATGATATTAAATTCACTCCAGAACCTGAGTCAAGAAGAGCCCTATGTGGTTCATTCTCAGTGATTTGTAAATAGATTAAGGGGCTTCCAGGATCAGTTAGTTTCTTGGGAAGGTGGCCTACCTTGATCCAGTCGGTTATGGTATGCATTAACATAACCGTATGCGTTAAGCTCTGTTGGACTGAAGGGTGCTCTGAAGTGTTAGATGGTGGAGGAGTGTACATGGGCCAAACCGCTTGTTGTTGCAAGAGCTTGTCTATGCTTTTGGTTCTAAAGAAAGGTATTCTCTTTTTACAATTGCTAGAAATAGCAGTAGGTTGGATATTTACAACTCTCGCAGTGTGACGTTGCTATGGTTGGGTAGGAAGTTTCCCTTGCATTGTTGGAGTAGGAGGTGTTATGGGAACTACTTGTGGAAGAGGTGCGGATGGATTTGAAGGATGGTATGGGTATGGAGTGTCTCCTAGAGGAGAAGGAGTCCTCATGAAGTACTCCTGAACTTGGTAATGATGATGGGGAGTTGTGTGAATTATAGAGTCACTTGGAGAAATCAACTACTACACATAATATCCATAAGGGTTAGGCTTCCGGTAAGGGTACTGATATTTTGGCGATGGCATCACCCATGACTGTGTGTATTTCCACTACTGTTGTTGTCTAATGGGTTGTGGTGGAGTTCCACTTGGATAATACGTTAATGGTTGGTGGAACTGCCTTGGGTTACCTTAGGGATAAGGTAACCTATAGGGTGTTTGCCATTGATTAAGTCTTGGATTAAGTGCATACACCCCAGACTCCTGTAGGTGTGAGATGATTGGGAAACACCCCTTAGGATGGTCATAGTGGCAGATCTCACATCCACCATCATCATCTTTGTTAGAGTCCATAGCCACATTGGAGTTAGTGATTTTCCTCTTATCCTTGTTATGTGTAGGGCCTAAATCTGTCCACCTTGTCTTACCTTTGTCACTACTTTGTTCTACCTTAGACTCTTCTACAATTTTTAAAATAGTTTCAATTTTAGAGTCTAAGGAACTCCATACGTCATCTACCTTAGCCGCTATTTCCATTGTTGAATTTTGAAGCGGCAAGGTCTTTCTATTCACCAACTCTTCGATTGGTGACTCATCCTCTTCATCATAAAATTTCACTCCCTTCTTTCAAAGAGAGGAATCATGGTTGTATTCTTTCACACTTTTCCTTTTTCGTAGCTCATCTTCTTCTTTTGCTACTTGCTCAAATAAGCGATGTGCTTTATGGGCTCTAATTTGTGAGAGTCTCTCTTGGGCATAAGTCCCAAGGGTTCTTCTCGTTTCATGCCTTAGCCCATCCACGATGTGGTGAAGTTGATCCTACTGAGCATACCCATGGCCCAGGCAATGATGTAACAATGTGTAGTAGCAGGCCACGGCAACATCCAAGGGTTCATAAGTACTTTGCTTCTAGCCTTGGATCTGCTTACACAAATTAGACACTCGGGAGTACATTTGATACTTCTCATTGAATAGTTCTAGCATCGTACTCCACCTCCTGATGGTTTCTGGTTCTAAGGACCAGTACCAACTCTCTACTTCTTTGGTGAGTGTCTTGGGGAACAACTTAAGTTTTTGCCACTCATTTTCTATATTCTACAAGGCACAGGCATTGTGGAATTCCTGTAAATGATTTTGCAAATCTGCATTGTATCCTCCTTGAAATCGTGGGATATTGTTCATGTCTAAATGTTTGATCTAACTATCTTTTAAATGCCTTGTGGGAATCCTAACTGCCTCTGTTATGTCAAGCATACTTTGGGTTGCGAGTAGAGGCTCATCATGATCATCTCTTTCATGATGCCTATGATGTCTGCGTTGCTCCATACTCTCCCTACATCCTTGCCCTTGTCCTCTCCCTTGACTTTCCCATCGAGGTCTCTCATTTTGTCTACCTTTATCCTCTCCATTGTGTTCATGATGGCTGCGCCCAGATGTGGAAGGAGAGGGTGAGTGATGTGAAGAAGGGAAAGAAGAAGGGAAACCATCATCATGACGATGTTTCCTACCTTCTCTTCTGTTGCTCCGACCCCGATCGTGATGACGATCTAAGTGCCCATCCTTAGCATGAGTGGTTGTTTCCTCTGTGAATAGTTGGTGTTCACGGGCATCAAAACCATGGTTATGTATCGTTGATCTTAGGTTATGATACCCTACCTCCTCACCATCGTTAGGAGGGGAAACATCAATTACTAAAGAACTTGTTATAAGGGGTTCCTCATCTCCTATTTCACTAAAGATGTGTGGACCTTTGCCCTTCAAAAGTATATGTTGACTCTCCTGTCTTGAGTCCCTCATATGTTGTGCTTCTGTGGGATGATAATCCCTCATATCAAAGTCTTCCACAACGTATTCAGCATACAATTCTGTCATGCCAATCTGTGCCAAAGCACGGAAAAGCATGTTAGAAATTGATCAATCTAGGGGTAACACGATGTTACCTTGCAAATCTCTCCATCCTAGTTTTTTGTCTTGATGGAGGATAAAGGTAAAGTTTGGAATATACTCATCGGAATGAGTATAAACTATCTTGTATTGTTTAGGACTTGGCTGATTTCGACTATGTGTTTTATGTTGCCGACTGTCTTGTGTATGGTCCTTAGGTGGTGAGTTGCTCTTATGAGAAGAAGACATTATTATCAGTGTGCTAATTTTACCATTATATAAATTTTTCTTTAATTAACCCGAAGGTTCATTTAGGCTCCCAACGATGTGAGTGATATCCTTTATGTTCAATTCAGCACACAAACACTTAGTCCCCGGCAACGAGGCCAATGATGAGTGGCGAGGTACCCCTACACTCAACCATACGAAACGAGTGTAGCACACGTGATCCGGTCAAACTCCATAGACTTAGTGCCTACACACCCCATGGAACACTTGGGGTTAATCATTTGTTGTCTTCTCAGACTTACTTGTAGTTGTCATGGTGTATGGTTAAGTAAGTCCGAGGTATATGATTTTTATGGTCTTTTATGTTTTTCTCCTATGCTATCGAGGTGAAGGGTTGAGAAACTAACTAACTCTAACTAATAACTAATTCAAAATTACCTAGCATCAGCATCCATTCCCACTTACCGTACACACCCTAAATTGATGCAACCACAACTACCAAATGCTAATCGTTGCTGGGATCACCGTGCGTAACACATGTGCTCAAAGTGGTCGTACTGAGGCACTTAACTAGGAGGAAAGGGTTGAGAGAATCTATCTAGCCTACATGCGGTGAGCAACCGATTCCTTGACTAACCATACACATCTGGGACTACCACTGGTATTACCAAGCATAGATCCTGGATACGCCACTGGGTTACCAAGTAGTCACACTAGATGCTCGTAATCAAGTCGTACTCATACCACATGTGATGAGAAGTCGATTCCTTGATTATCTGTACACATCCTTAGATGCTCGTAATCAAGTCGTACTCATTCCGCATTTTAGGAGTTTACGAGTGAGAGAGAAAATAATAAATAAAATCCTATTCCATGCACTCCAAGGTTTATCCAAGAAGTTCGTCTTTATTGTCGTACACAACTTGTGTTTAGGTACAATGTTGTTTGAATAAAGCTCAATTCACTTTAGGACTCCTACTGCGGGCACATGGAAAATATTCTATCTTTGGAGTGATCAAACTACCAGAGTTTCCCTACTTCTAACTTCGGATAGAGAAACAAGGGAGAGCCGCCTCTTATTTATAGATATGGCGATGGACCGTGATATTGCATATGCGACATCCCAGGGGATGACGTGATATCGCAGCGTACACGATATCGCAGCTCATGCGAAACACATCTCATCACTTGTAGATTTGAATTTTAGCTTCAGGGACTAGCTCTACAAGCTAGTGTTGTAGGTGATTGACATGGTAGAGGTTCTTGGTAGAGCCAGTTTTTAGCTCTTTGTATTGGCTCTCTAAGATTTTGTGACACAATTTTAATGTGATAAATCTCCTTTGTAGAGTGAAAATTGGGCTCTACATGCTAATGTTGTAAATCTTATTCGTAGAGTGGAAATCTAGCTCTATGAAATGGCTCTACATGCTAACATGGCACAATGCTAACATTACATAGTACTAAATGCTACTAACATGATAGATGAAAATTTTCATTTTTCACAACCTCATGAATCTTTATCTAGATGATGATATGGTAGTTGTTGATGTGCCAAATCATGTTGAGCGTTGTTGATGTTGTAAGGCTTGCTTGTAGAGCAAAAGATTTATTTGACAAACTCCCACTTTAAGCTAACATAGTAGGAGGCTAACATGTGTTGGCAACCACTTTGGACTCACTTCCAATCATGAATGCTATAGTTCCTATCTTAGTAACTAAAATTACTTAGGTAGGGGGTTCTTTCAAACTCAAATTTTAGTGTTTACTAGTTTCTAGCAACACAAAGACTCAAATGCCTCCAAATAAAACTCAACAATTGTATGAGCAGTGTGTTTTCCAATCTATACTTACTAAAACCCCTCTACTATCTTTAAGTTTTAATAGCAAGGTATAGTCTTAAAGAAAGATTTACCTTTCTAAAATTCTATTCTATAAGCCAAAATATTTCCCAATTTTATCAAAGAAAACTATTCAATACATTATGGATCATAATCTACGTATAATAATCATCCTTTTATCCAATGTTTAGAGCATAATCCTACAAATCTACTACCAATCTTTCCTAGAGAAAATTCCATAAAAAAAAACTAGAAGTAGAGTAAGATTCAATGGATTTGTGACATAGAATAGTAGAATTGCATAAAATCTTAAACATGAAAATGTGCCATCACCAATATGACAAAACACTCTAAAAAATAAACCCATTTTGGTCAATCAGTGATGACAGAAATTATTGAATCCTCAATTATGATAAGTAATTCAAATAATTCCAAGAAATGAATGCAAGGTATACTATGATTTTTACTTATAGCTAAGCAATAATGATAAAGTCAAAACAAAAATAAATTACAAATTAGAGTCAAAACTTGAATTAATTCTTACTTTAAAATGCCATTATACAAAATTCACTATTAGTATCTTCAAGACCATCCCTATGACAGATGACCCAGAGTGGTGGTTCTCTTGGGGTCTTCCCATGGTTCGGGAGCCATGGAACCAGATGGTATCAGAGCATTTTTGAAATTATGTTGTGATATGCATGTGCTCTTTGGTTGTGTGACTCCACAGAGGTTGTTTAATTAATGGTCCCTTTAGATTGATACCTAGGTGATCTAGGATCATATCCTTATGTATTCTTGAAGAGTTGCCTTATGGAAATGTTTTACGCTCTTCATGAGAGGACAGAAGCTAAACTGTGAGCCATTGATGTATGTTGCTCTCCTTGAGGATGTTAATGATTGTGTTGTGGTGATGTCCCCCACTTGTTTAATTGTGGTTGGACTAGTTGTGATTGTATGTGATATGGTAGAAAGGAGTTCTATTGGAAACTTAAGAATTTTTTTGCTCAAGGAGCTCTCATCTCTAGTCTCCAGTGATTCATCTAGGATGAATCAAGCCGAGTCTCCACTTCAATTTCCACCTAGATGACATGTTTCGATATGGCATTTGTTGAATTTTATAGGATAGGATATCCTTGCACTCCCACTCACCCTAGATATAGTGAGTATGGGAAAATATGAATTGGGACAAGATGGTTTCCAAGTACCTCAAGATGAAGGTCCTTCGGACATGTGCTCTTGGTGAGCCTTGTTCTGGGTGGATTAAGACCATTGCCGATAGACTTTGTATGCTCATGTTTGCGATTGTATTTTTGTCTATTTGTGTATGTTTGTCTTCTTGGTTTCGCTTTCAAATTCTACATGCATGTTATCTTCATCATTTCTATCACACATAATGCAAGGCTTGGTGTTCTACGTGGTATGATGACGTATTGTTGGGAATGTTGAGGATGCATTTTGAGGTTGTTTGTGCCATACCAAAGCCAAATTTTTATTGTCTTGTTTGACAAATTCTTGTGCATGAGGCATGATTTTCCTTGTTTTTGATCTTTACGAGTTGTGCTCCCTTGTTTAAGTGGGTTGTGTTGCCCTTGGGTTTGTGGAAGCACTCTTTTGATTAGTGACATTTCTTGGTCACCTTGATTTGAAGACTTCTAGTGTGGTTCATCCTATTGTTTTTTCTTGTTGTGACCACACCTCTTTTTATGAAATTCTTCTTGTGGATGCATCCTCCTTGATGTTCCTCATTGTTGCAAGAATTGGTTTTATGAAAACTTGTTGTTGGATAGACCTTGGTCTTTCACCTTATTTTTGGGTTCATATGATGATTCTCTATCGCCCATGACTCATATGATTGTGTTGAGATTTTGATCCTAGTTGAAACTAGTGTTAGTTGCTAGGAATGATTGTTGTATATGAATCTTGGAATTCTGAGAGTATGCTAGCTCTCTCTGGATGTGCCTCATGATGAAATTGTTTCTTTGAGCGTATCTAATTGATCCATCAATGTTTTTCATGATTGATCTCTATGCATGTTGCTAAGGTCTTGCTTTTTATGATGTTGCAAGAGTCATATCACTCTATTATATGATCATTCTTGATGGTTTTGTATGAGGCTGTTGTGCTGATCGTGTTCCTGCTAACTTCTATGTTTCTAAGCTTTTGTTTCAGTGTTTGCAGGCAACACAGGGATAAAGATGTAACCAATGGTGACATCAATTGATTTTTTGAGCACTATGTCTATAGGAAAGATATGTGCTCTTGAGACCTTCATGAACTGATTATTGGTCTCAAAATCCCAACATTGGATTGCAGATTTATTAGTACCTTGGCTGTGATGAATTAGTAGGTACATTATGATTTATTTTCCTCTTCGTGTTGGGTGAGCACTAACAGAGGATGGTGATCTATCCTAGACCCTATAGATATTGGGCTAGCATATGGCATGAAATGGTATCCTTGGCCATGCCAGATACTGATGGCCCAGGAGTGGCCAATGCATTGAGGTCCCACTATGGCAAGGTGGTGGATACTCAGTTGGCATGTTTCATTATTTGATCATTGCATTCATGTCCCTAATTGTTTTTGCTCGATCGCAGTTGTGTTGTGGGTTCAATGTGATGGTCAATCATGTACATTTTGAGATAGTGGTGCAATGATAGATGATTGTTTATGCTTCATGATAGAGACAAGTTTTTCTCAGAACAGTGTGGCCTAGATCCTTCAACCTAGGATGGGCTTGGGTAGTTCATCCTATAGGCTTTTAAGCCTAGGTAGCATTCCCAAATACCATGTATGTTTCCATATAAATGTATTCCTATCCTCAGGTGTGTGAAATGTATCCTTGTGATATTCTCAATTCGATTGTATGCACTCAAAAGTGCTAGATGTATTGCCCTATGTGACTCAGTTGTCTCCTAGTTGTAGGCCTATGCCACACCCTATGACAAGGCCAAGCTTAATATATGGTGTTTTTCCTAGTGCTTGTTTTGAAGCACCCTTACTATATGTTGTAAATGACCTTTGTGCCTTGATGTATAATTCTGCTGCAAACCTCATGGAAAATTATTTAGTTGCGATATGGTGTTGTAACAAATGGACTAGGGCATGTCCTTGTCCATTGTGCTCTTGAATTGGTGCCATGTGTTCTTGGTGATGTTGGCATGCCTAGAGGATGTGTGTTTTGGTGAACTTCCTTGATACAGAACAAATCTTGGGAACACTTTCTCATGTGTTCTTGGACTAGCAAAGATCTTGTCCACAGATGATCGATGGTGACTGAAATTCAAATCAATGTGATGTTGTAATGTCTAGAAGTGGAGTAGAGTTGAGTTCTAGGTATTGGCACCTAGACTTGCTCTTCCATGTTGGACGTGATCGTGGAGTAGTTGTGCAAATGTTTGCATGGTGGTCCATCCTTGAATAAATGACATTACAAATACAAAAATTTTGATTTCTCTTGGTGGCCTTGCTTGGTGGGCTTGAATGTTCTCAAAACACTTAAGCCTATGCTCTCATGATTGGGGGCTTCTAATGATTTATGCATGTTTGTGGGCTCTCCTAACTAATTGTTTTTGGTGTTTTGGAGGGCTATGATGTGCTCTCATGGCTTGGGACTTATTGGTGCCTTTTTGGTCTATGGTGTGATTCCATGATATGGGACTCATTGTGCCTAATATGCTATGGTCTCTTGTTGAATTTTCCCGTGTACTCTATCCCTTATGTACACTGATGTATCACACAATCCCTCCCTAATGTATTGTCTCATGTCTCTGTAGTAATGTTAATTCATGTTGGTGTTCTCACCTCCTTGGTGGGATAGCAAAGTTGAGCATGATATTAATTGGTGAATCTTTAATTATATGAGGGGTTATTCTCCATTCCCATGGATGCCCTCTTCAGTTCCTAAAATAATAAGGTAGGTGGTATTGAGACAGTTGTCTCCTATTTGGGATCTAGAAGCGGTTGATGTTCGGGACTTGTTCCTAGTAATTGCCTCATGTTTGTGAACTCTTGGGATTTTTTTCAGAGATAGAATGTTGTTACCTAGGTGAAATTCAAGGTACCTCCCTTGTGAGGTTGTGCTATTGATGTTCCTTCTTGTAAGCAAGGCATGATCCTATGTACTTACTTAGCTTTTGGGGGCTTCATAGGTACTTCCTTGTTGGGGTTCTCTAGTAGACCACCCTTTATTATAAACCCTTCGGGGATGAATCGTGTAGTGTTTTGAGTTGTAATTGATGTTGGTGAAGCCCATTCCATGTAAAACTATCTTAATGTTGTTGTTGACTTGTGTCTATCATTTGGGTTGAATGATAATAGGTAGTGGTGCGTCCTTGTCCACCACAATTGATGTAAACAGGCTTGACTAGGATGTATGAAATAATAATCCAAATCACCCAAGATGAAATAGAAATCCCTCTTGATAAAATTTCAAAGGGATGAATTGCTTGGTATCTCGAGTTATTCTCAAGCTGAAATTAAATTTGGGTAAGACTTGTGAACCCATGTCTTCCCTCAGTAGGTAACAGTTTAATGATATGGATCTATTGGCTATTGATTACTTGGACGTGTATTATGGGTAAGATGTAGCTGGGCTACTGTACTTACCTATGGAAGAAACCTCCCAAAGAGGATCCTTCCCTCAAGTGCAAAAATCTAATGAAATGTGTTGATCATGAGATGGGAAGTCGTTCTTGATATAGTGGGGAAAGGCAAATCCTGGGAACCTTGATGTTCCTTGGAGAATTCATGATCAAGTTTCTCTTAGAGGTGACTCGATATTCTTTCTTGGACCTAGTGTTCATAAAATGGTGCTTATTCTATAACTTGGAGAGGGAAGGATAGCTTGTATGTAGCAAGTGCAGTTGAACCTTCTCCATGAATGGGATATTATCATTACATTTGATGATGTGCTTATGGCTGATATGAGATGTGTGTATGGAGGATTTTCATGGGGTTTGCTACCCAATAGATCCTCCATTTGTTCTAACATTCAAGTAGGCATTCTCGATGTTGGACAATCACAAAAGGTGTTGATGACAGTTTGGGCTTGTTGTATGATAGCCTCTTGGAGAAGTTTCCAAATAGATTTTTGGATCTTGTCTCTCGTTGTGGCTATGGAATACTGTTGGATGATGAATTGAGTAATGCAATGTTGATGTCTATAGACGGCAAGGTCAAGCTCAAAATATCTACCCTTGTACCTTGTTTGGAAGGAAGAACATGCTCGACTCCCTTCATACCAGCTTGAACAAACATGAAGAAAAAAAGAAAATATGCATGGTACTGATGCATGTGGAATTACTGCTTAGATGGTTGTACTAGTGAGACCCCATGGGTTTGGATGCAAGTAATAAAACATGGAGTTCTATCAAGCATGAGTTGCTTGCTGAGACATGGCTCTTCGGAGCATGTCCTCCCTCTCGATTTGATGTTCCCAAGTCCCTCACCATGGGTAGTGGCCCTAGTGAGCCCTAAAAAAAATCAATGGGTGGTGAGAAGCCATTCACAAAGAAATTCAATGAGACTTGTAGAAGAGGAGCTGTCTTCTTGCATAAGTATGGGATTAAGCAAGAAGATATGTCTCTAGACCCTTAGAAGGGATGGATCTAGGGGACACCATAGAGACGTTGGCCCTTTAGGTTGGACTCTCCCACTCGTTATAGAGAAGGGAAGTCTTTGGGCTTCCTCTAATTGCCCTTGCATTTCATGCAAGGCATTGGATGGAAGGACATATCAAGTGTTGGGGTTGGTAACTTCCTTGAAGCCTAGCATCAAAGGATCTGATGGACCCCAGAGTTGATGGAATTCCAAATCCATACAGAAGTGTACTCTCAAAGCTATCCTAGGATCCTCTCTAAGGACATCACTTCTTTCTGTAGGGGAGGATTGTGAGAGATGACCCAGAGTGGTGGTTCTCTTGGCCTCTCCCCATGGTCCAGGGGCCATGGAACACTTTGAGGTGTCCTTGGGTGATTCTCAAGTGTTAGAAAACCCACCCCAACTTGGCGGTAACAAGCTAGCAACAAGAAACCCTCCTGTTGTAACTCTCTTCTAAGTCCTCTTCATTCCCCCCTCACTATGGAAAACTACATGGCCCTGATTCTACAGTGGTCATAGATATGTAGGTAGCCAAGACTGGATAGTTTTGGTGCAATGCTATGCCACACCTTGTACTAGATCATGAGGGATCTAGGGGTGAGGCACCTTCCCTTGTAGGTGCATCGTTTCCCCTCCCAATGATGTTGTATACAAGGTTGTGTGTATGCTTGTTTGCATGGTCCTCATTGTGGAGTGGTTACCCTACATGAGGTGCATTGCCATATATGTTAAGAAGCTGTGATTTTGCTTTCACTCACTCTAGAGTTGCTTGCTCGCTTGAGGCGTATTCCCCAAGTCTTCTACCCCAGATCCTTTGGATCTTAGGGAATTACTCAAGGTGCTGAACAATGTTGGGGCAACATTGTTACAATCCCCCTCTATTTTAAAAAAAGACCATACCTTTATATAGCCAAAACATTAAATAATTAGTTATAACTACAAAGAGATTACAAAATAGTTATTAGGATGAACTATCAGCCACTCCCTTCTCAAAAACATATTTAATGAAATTTAAATGTGCCAACTACTTCTAAATATTCATGATAGTTAGAGTTTCTATAGTATATTCCTTGACATGTTCATCCTCTTGTTGAACTAGGCTTCTAAAGTAACTTTCTTTGTCTAATAGTGATAATGTCTTGGCCACTCCTTTCGCTTCAGTGGCAGATAAAGACTATGCTCTTTTTTCTTCTAATTACTTGCCATCATTTAATCTTATCATGTCAATGGCTTTAGTTATATTCTTCTCATATTCTTTCATATTTTCTAAGATTATAACAAAATCTTCTCTTAATTTTGAATCCATTTAACTTGATGCAACCCATTGTTCATTCCAAGATCTAGAAATGTAGTCTCTAATTCATATAACTACATTCCTTTTGCATTGGCCTAGCCTATAAAGTCAATGGAATCTACAAAATCTTGTTCAAAAGCTTATTTTCTATCTTTCAATTCATATTACCAACCAAGCCTTCCTTTGATTGTTGTTTCATGGTTGTTAATTCATCAATAATAAATTTAAAGATAACCTCTTGTCTAAAATTCTTTGCTGAAATTGTATGATCCTTTTTGGTCAATTCTCTATGTGATTCTACATTTTTCATCAATAAATATTCTATACTAGCTTCTTTGATTTGAGCTATCTTTATTTTCTCTTCATATTTATTTTTTAGTACTTTGAACTCCAATTGCATAGAATGATGTAGAATTTTCAATCTTTCAATCTCTTGTTGCTAATCTTTGATATTTTTAATGGTAGTTTTTGAGCAATCTACAATGATTGCTAATTAATTTTCTACCAATTCATGACGGGACATGGCCATCTTGTTTTTTCCTATTTCTAGATGTATATTTTTGAACTGAGAAATAATTGATTCTGCAATGTTTGGCCTCTTTGGATGCTGCTTCTTAAAAATTAACCTTCCTTTAGTAGTTTTGACTTTCATAGATTTTAGCCCTCCTTTGAGGATATATCTTAAAGGAAAATCAAAAATATTCAAGGCCTTTTCTAATGAAGAACCAGTACCAGTGGTTATGAAATTTCATTTTATTTTATTGAGCTTGATTGAACCATTTGGCTAATATATGATTATCCTCTCCAAACCATCTATTGGCCAAAAATTCTTATCTTTTACACTATTCTTCTGGTAGAATGATGAATAGAGTTCTTCTAAGATCTTCCTTTGCTTGCTTCTTGGCCATATTCACGAATTCATCACTCATTAAAGAATACACAACATCATTCTCTTGATGCTCATGGGCATGCTTGAAATCCTTGTTAAGATTATAGAACTTGTGTTTTGCTTCTAGAAGTACTACTTTCTCAAATGTGACCTTTATATTCCTTATATGAGGGCCATTCTCAAAATACCAAAAACCAATGTGTAAAAGAATGATCTAACCTACCATGTAATCATGTTGTAGTGGACTATTCTACAATTGTCTTCCTACTTCCAAAGGTGCTAAGTAAGGAGTCACAAATTTTGGTAGATTCCTTGGCCCTCATTCCAATCCACCTATAATAATTTTTGTATAATGAGCATGAAAATATAATCCTCTTTTACAATTATCCCTAATTTGATCTAGTACAACTTGTTTTACCCTTGGCATAGCTTTGTAAGTTAGAAATTGATATAGGAGTAGATAAACAATATTCATGAGAAATTCAAGGGTCTAAGCATCAGAATAATCCTTCTAATGTATGATAGGATAAAATTCATAGCACAACCATCTCCCTTTTATTTGTCTTTCTTTAGCATATTAGGGGAAAATAGGCCTAAATCTCCCAAGACTTGTGTAATGTCCCCATTCCCAAATGATGCTATTGCATAACAAACATGGTAACTCTTCATGATAAGTGTTATTGTTATTTTAATAGGACCTAAGAAGGCCATACATGTTATTTTCTTATCAAACGTAAGTTAAAATGATAGCATCAGTGAAGAAGCTGAACACCAACAATTCAGCAGAAGCACCCATTAATATACATGTATTTATATATACAAACATGCACAGAAAGTTACAACTTACTAGAAACTGCACGCATAGAATTCCAAGACAAGATGATTTTTGAGCACTGATAAGGAAGAAAGAAATTTTTGGGGTAGTAAGATTTTTGAAAAGAAAAGCATTCAATAAAAAAGTTTAACAATCTTATAAAGAAAATGCATGGAAAAGAATCTATAGATAAAAAATTTATAGCAATCCAGCTACTGGCACAAAAGAACTGCCTCATATTCCTATCCGCATTTGAAGGCGATGCTAGGCTTCCATGGTAGAACGTAGTCTAAAATAAAAGAATAGCAATATGTAGAAATTATTACTTCTATAGTTATCTACTTTTTCATAAATGGAAACTTGAAATTTTTTGATAAGAGATTTATTGTTTTCACTGTGGTAGACATGCAAATGCATTACTATATAGCATCGAATGTTAGTGTGACAGACCTTTCATCGATGTGTGGAACATCTTATACCATTAACAATGTGTTTGATAACTGATTAGCATTTTCATATTTTTTTGGTTTTCACGAAACACTCCCACCCCTCTGTTTTGAATAGGTAGAAAATGACTTTATTAATAAAAATGGTATTTCCTATAGCAAAATACATGTTCAGTCTTGAAGATGAACATCTTAAGTGGTGGGAAACTTCTTTTTAATCGCAATGTGCAAAAAAGCAACTAATTTATTTAGAAACAATAACATTGGCAAAATTTATACCAACATCTATTATTAGAGTTCACTATGATAAATCTTATTGATACCTAAAGGCAAAATGTTGTATACATGCATGGGTATGCAACTCTAAAATGAAGGGAAAAAAGTGCCTAACAATACCAAGAAATGGAAATGTTTTCGAGGTTGGAATCTGAAAGTAGGATATTCTTAAATATAATGATCTCAAAACAAGATAGACCAAGCTAGATCGCTAGACATAATAGCAAGCTGCTATTTAGCCAATGATTTTCTTTGCATTCTAATTTTGGTAGAGGCCTACTACCAATCAGTAATGCTAAATAATATTACATCCATAATGCTAAGGGGGAGCTTATTGGTGATGCTAAATAATATTTGGTCCACAATGCTCCAGGAGGAAACTATAAGTAATGGTAAATAATATTCCATCCATAATGCCAATATGTTTGCTCCAAATAACTATGTTTGTGTCTTGGTATTGGAATGCAAAGAGAAGAAAAGTCTGGAAGGCAAGGAGAACATGCATAGAAAACAACACTACATGAGAATTCAAGAAGATTTATTCCCATACTTAGATTAGATAATATTTAATACAGTAGATGAACTAAAATTTAACACACTTTTGCAAGATTCTCTTGGCCATAGATATATATTAAATATATAACTAAGGATGGGTTTTCTGAAAAAAAAAATATTGCTCAAAATGCAGAAGCCAGTTGCACAGTGCATAGTAGATAAAAAGACAAATGGTGTAAAATTTTCGGATGATTCAGAAGGAGAATTGGACCGAGTAGTGTCCATTTGTGAGGATGCAAGGGTTATGCTCACTATTAATCTATGGCCAGAAGCAAGATTGGTTAATGGTGCATGTGGAGTCATTAAGAAAATAATATATAGTCCATACTATCAACCTCCACAGTTGCCATCATATGTCATCGTTGAGTTTGACTCCTATATTGGAGTACCATATGATAATGAACATCCTCGACAAGTACCCATTCCACCAATCATACGTGATGGATCTTACCAACTACCACTTAGATTAGCATGGGTTTTAACAATACATAAGTCACAGGGAATGACATTGGAGAAATCCTGTATAGATGTCAGTAGTAGAGAAACAACAAGTCTTACATTTGTGGAACTATCTCGAGTGAGGGGTATTGACAGTTTGAAGATATTCCCTCTGATCTCCAAAGAAAGATATATCAAGATATTTAAGGCTTCACACCTTCAAAGTAGATTGGATGAAGAGCAATGCATTAAATCTAATGAAGAATGATCTCATTCTTTTCTGTCAACTAATTTTTACCATTTTGAATGTCATATCATTTGTAACTATACATTTTCAATTACGAAATTTTGTACATTAATCATTTATGTTGTATTACAACATGTTTATGATCATTAAATAAAGCATTCCATGGTCTTATAATATTTCTATCTGTTATGTTTAAATCATCGCTACAGCAGAAGACGACTAGCGATCACTAGCTTAGTTATATATATTTATAATATATATCTATAAATTGGTCGATAGAATCTTATAAGATTACAAGTAAGAAGTTCTTTGAGTAAAAAATTTCACGACTTCTGGATGAAGAACAAGATTTAAAAACCCAAATTTTCATTCCTTTTGGACGAAGAACAAGAGTTCTGTACCTTATTTTTCCTAAGGATGGGTTTTCTGAAAAAAAAAATCCATGAATTAGTGTATGCTCTCACTCTCGGCCGAATTTATGCTCTCACTCTCAACAAATTTGGCCAAGGGTGAGAGCATACACTAATTCATGGATTTTTTTTTTCAAAGAACTCTTGTTCTTCATCCAGAAGGCATGAAAATTTGGGTTTTTAAATCTTGTTCTTCATCCAAAAGTCGTGAAATTTTTTACTCAAAGAACTTCTTACTTGTAATCTTATAAGATTCTATCGGCCAATTTATAGATATATATTATAAATATATATAACTAAGCTAGTTGTAACCATTTTGATTTTGGGTCATAAAGTTACTTACTAGTATGATGTGTAATGTATGGAATTTGAACTAGGGCTAAAATGGAGAACACATGTCTTGTCCAAATAATGAAATGGGCTACATGAGTTTTATCCCATTTCATTCATTAGATTTGTGAAATGGGGAAACTGGGAATTGGCCAAATAGTGAAATGGACCAAATTAGTTTTATCCAATTTTGGGTAATAAGTTTACAAAATGGGGAAAGTGGGACTTGGTTGAATAGTGAAATAGGCCAAATGAGGTTTATCCCATTTCATTTAATAACTTGCCAATCATTTTACCCATCTCAAATTTGGCAGTAGGAGAGTCACATATCTTTATACCAACTGGAGAAAATTCACTTTGGCAGGAAATTGAACTAAACAAAATCATATTAGCCAATTTTAAATTTTTCTTATGACATGAGCTAGAGAAAAATAACTTTATCCCATTTCGTAGATGGACCAAAACTAATTTTTTTCACATCGATTTTCAATACTCATATATCCATTTGACCCTTTCAAATGTTGACTTGAATTAGTCACTTTCATATTCCACATATCTTATGACCATTACTTCATTAGAAAATGTAAACTAGGGCAAATGCATTTTTCTATAGTTCACAAATTGGAAAAATCTGACCTTGACATATGATGTCATTATGGTATTTCGATCCAATCCTATGCCATTCCAAATAATTGAATAACCTTAGTTTTTTATTTTATCCAAATAAAACCTTTTACTTTCATCTGTAGTTTAAACCCAAGATCTCCTTAAGCAAACTTCTAACTTAGAGCATAAAAATCACAAATTTTTTGTTCATACATCTAACACTTCATATTAGGTGAAACACCACCAAGAAATCTCATGTTGCAACTAGTAAACCTTACCATTAAACCCAAGCCTAGAATTTTATTGTAAAATGTGAAGATTATAATCCATGAGATGCAATTTCACATACTTTAACTTTTGGAGTTGAAAAATGCCTCATAAATTCTCATAGCCTCAATTCCCAAGTGAAAAAATTCATACCATGTCTATATTTGGGCTTGGGAAGGTTAAAAATGCCTTTTGGATTGCCAAAATTGGTATTTTCATGGTTTTTGTGGGGGTATAGCCTCAACTACGTTGGAATCACCCATCCCTAGCATTGGTGGTGTTGGGTTTTTATTTTCCTAGCAATGGCCAAGGTAGTTACCATAATTACCAATAGTGTTCCACAAGGCTAGTGTAGGAGCTTTTGGGTTTCCATTTTTTAATGAAGCCAATGTTGAAATGGTTGGAGTTTTCACTTTTCCAACCATGGCCAATGTAGTCACTATGATTCTTAGCAGTTTCTTCATGGTTTGCATAATCAATATGATTCCTATCATAAGTGCAATAAAGCCAGCATAGATGTAACAAAGCCAGTGTAGTACCAAAAGTCTGTTTACTATTTTTAGTATCCAAATTGGTTTTGATGGCCTTGGGTACATCAAAACTTACCATAAATGGAAACTACGCTAGAGTTAAAACCCTACCACTCCTACACATGATTTCAATATATCAACAATCATGGAAAAAAATTTATAGCAACAAATTGAACACTAGCAACCTATTTAAAGCAAACGCCACCAATTTGAAAGGACTTTTTGGCANCGGGGGGAGGGGAGTTGGAGCTTGGAAGCACCTAGATCATGCAACCAACTACAAAATACAACCTACCAATTTCACCAGAGTTGAAGCATCATTTAGGAAACTCCTTATGCATCTAAACACCCAAACTTGTACATCTTAAAACTTTTCTCTTGTAATATTTTTATTATTTTAATAAAAATCAGCAGTTCATTTCTTTGTGCAAGTTTAGTCTAATTTTAAATTTTGTGATTTTCTTAGATTAGATCTACATTTTCTTTACACTATCTACACTTTTCTAAGTTCCTGGGTGATCAACAAGACCATCTAGAGTGCCTTGGATCTTGTTTCTTGGAGGCCCTTGGGATCCAAGTTTAGGCTGTTTCACCTAGAGTTTTTGATTTTCCAGAAACCAAATTTTTTAGGCATTACATTGGGATAAACTTGTTTTTCTCCACTCTGCTAATATGGTGAATGGTATTTTTTTTTTCATTTTGACTTATACATTCTCCAATATGTTTGTTGACTATTCAACACCTAAATGCAAACATGGCTGAACGGATTTTCTCCCAATTCATGAACTAGAATAATTTGATCATGATTGCTTTCATTTTCATAACACAAATCAAATAATTTTTTTTCCAAAACCAAACATGTCACAAATCCTATACTTTGACCAAATAAAATGAACATTATCAAGCCTCACATATATACTGTGGAACTAGTATGCACCAATGTTTATGCATTGCACATAGCTTTTATTTCTTTCTAAAACTTGAACCTAAAACTTTCTTAAAAATTGATATTCCATTAACACTATGTTCATGCTAATAAAACCATTAAAAAATAGCCTCTACGGAATGGGATATATAAAACCATGTTATGCATTCTACATTAGATTGTTTTCCTTTCAAAGTTTGAGTTTGAAACTTCATGTTACATTCTTTCATCTAGTTCTATGTAAGACTCAACTAGCTAACAATAATGAACATTGAAGCTTGATTCAATCTAACTACAAAATTGAATTTTTGAAAATTTAATTTCTACTCCATTAAGGGCTAAAATGTTACAACATTTCTTTCCCTCATTTTTTCAATGCAAAAGCATAAACAAACCTTTATACAGTTTTAAGAAATCTACATCAAGACAAGATGCTTACCTCATCTTTGTACTAGGCTGATATACTCCTAACAATTCCTAAAATGCCCATAGCTAACATACCTACCAAGTTGGGAATAATAACATATAAAAGACTATGCTAACTATAGAAAGCTTAAATCTTTTTTTGAAAAAAAAAATCACTTCAAACTAAAGGTCTAATATTCCAAAAGCCTATATTTCCTAAATGCAAATGTAAATATATAAAAAAGAAATTAATCTAAGAAATAGAAGGAGAAAACTAGCATATCTTTGAGGTGCAGTAAATAGTAATTACTTCCTTTTTCACTTGCTTTCTAGTTTAATCATTTTCAAACTAAAACTATGTGTAGACTTTGGGGCCTTAATTTTTGACTTCAAGTAACCTTGTTGGACTATCTATTGGTACCCTTACTAGATCTCCATTTGGAGTCTCCTCTTCCATTGGTTCTTCCTCTAACTAAATGGAGGATGGTGGGGAAATAAATCCTCCTTTTTCCTTAACTCATTTTAAGCTAGAACCAGGCATCTTGTGAGTGGAACTTGGTGAATTTTCTTCAATATCAACAAATTTGAAATCTTGGTTACCTAAAACAAATGTATATCGAGACAAAGGTTGGCTTTTTGAACGTAGAATTCTTTGACATGTTGTGTAACAATTCCATCTAGAACTATGAATACTTTTTCCTTTAGACAAGAATAAAAATTCTTGTAACCAATTAGTGTAGGGATCATTTAGCAATGTGACAAGCCCCCCAACATATTATGATATTCTCTACACATGTACTCTATGTTATTATATAGATAAACCTCAATTATTTGAGTCTTTTCTATCTAGTTATCTTGCATCTCTTCTTAGATCATGCACCAATATTGGGAGTTATGTATAATATTTATAATCAAAGACCATGTTTGATACCTACTTATGATGCTCCTTAGGTAATTTCCTATAGTAGTGCTTGAGATGGATGCCATTAAATAGAAGCTTGAGTTTGATTTCATCCAATGCAAAGAGTTTATAGGTATCCTGAGACTCTTGTTGTTTAATAATAAATGTGTCTAGCCCTTTACCAAAAAAATTGTTATGATTGTTTCTATTTTTAAAATTCCATAGAAAAACTAAATCACCTTCCCTGAATACGTTTTGAATAGCTCATCTATCATACTATCTTTTGGTTTGAAAAGCATGTGCCAATAATTTAACTTTGGCTTCTTCTATCACCACTTCCCTACTTAGTAGCAAGGACATAAGACTTTGATTTTTATCAAATTTGGCACTGTATTTTGAACAAATTCATATGTAGAAATTATGATCTTATTAGTTATTTGAGCAACTATCCCATACACCAAATTAAATGATGAAGTACCTATGGATTTTTATATATTATGCAATGAGTCCATAAAAGTGATGGTACATGCATATGCCAATTTCCTTAACATCCTTCCATTGACTTCTTAATATAAAAAATGAGTTTCTCATTAGTCAACTCTACAAGGCCATTTCCTTTTTGATAATAATTTGATAATGAAAATAGAAGAATTGAATTTTTGAGATCCATTTAATAAATTCTTTAAATTAAAAGGCTGATCCATTATCTAAAACTAACACTTTTAGAATTTCAAATGGATTTAGTATATGTGTTTCCAAAAATTAATCACATACTTAATGGAAATTTCTCTTAGTGCTTTTGCTTTGGACCATTTGGTAAAATAATTAGTAGCTATAAGAATAAATTTATGTCCCACTCTTCCCATTCCCATTGTTGAAATAGTTTATCAACGATCAGTAGCTTTAAAGGGATGTTTACTTTTTCTAATTAACCATTTTTTTTATATTTTATCATTAATATCTTGATACATCTTTATACAATATAATGTCTATTTTAGAATATGCTGCATCATGAATCTTGATGATGCATAAAATAATCTGGAATGATTATGAAATTGATCTAATATAAATTCAATCTATCCATTTCTAAGGCATTCTAGAAGTACTTCCATGAAGTCCTTCCTAAATAAAGTTCCATCTTTAATGAAAAATTTCTTAGCTTTTTTTCTATAAAAGCCCTTTTCTAACTCTTGCTTAACTTTTCTAGTAACTTTCTAGAAAAAAGGAAAATTAAGAATATTTTCAAATTAGTTTTCTTCAATAGAATTTAATACAAATGATTTATGATCTCTATCCATAAGCTTAGCCAAATCCATTCCTTTTATTACATGACTCAAGTGAGAATTTGAATTGTTGGATTTTTGCAATCTAGTTTCCTTTTTTTTTTAGCCCATTTCATTTTGAGCTAAAAATTGTCTCACAATTGGTTCTACTATCATGATATTCACCAATGCTTATTCTCAATAGTACTTAAAATTTATAAGTGACTTAATCACTACATATGTTTACTTCTCTAATTTCATATAATTTCTATCAAAACCTTTTAGCTAATACCCAAAACATTCAGTTGGTTCATCTTCTCCTTTATCCCTTTGAGTTAAGAGAGTGGCAATTTAATCATTAAGAGTAAAATAATATAACCAAAAATATTCCTTTAATTTTACCTTGAGGATCATTGAACTTAGAAAGGGGGATAAGTAAGTTTCCCAAATAAAATATTGTTGACACAAAGCACATACCAATTTTAACGTGGGTCCCCAACTTGGGTAGTTTACACTTGGAGGGTAGTTCACAAGCATACCTCCAAATTTTATTCCTTCCAAATTATCATTTGAAGGGTCCACACCATGTACAATCTTCAAGCCCTACTCCAAAGTGTTTTGTTGCTGCACGAACCATTCAATTCCACAAGGTCTCATTAGCCATGTAATGTAGTTTCCAAGCTTTCACAACCTTTACAATCTTAAGCTCCACTCAGGAGTGTTGTGCTGCAACATCAACCGCTCAATCCCATAGGATCCCAACAAGCTCAATAAAGATGCCTTCCCATAAGAAGCACATTAACCCCATAGGGCATCAAGGGAGAACAACAATTACAAGGGATGAATGCAACTTAGTTTGTTAATCCTTGTACTTTGAGGTACAATGCACTTTACAACAAACAAAAGGTAGTACAATGAGGAGCAACAATGATTACAATGACTGACAAATGATTACACAATGATAGAACAAAAGCTTTCTCATTTTCCAATGAGAATGATGTCTCTTTATAGCTACTATGTTTTCAAATCTATCTTGGAACTCATGCAACAACTAGCTAACGGTCATGGAGGACATCTTCTTCATGGTGAGATGTCCTTATTTATTTGGCCTCCATTTTGGAAAGATGTCTTTTTCTAGTAAAATAGACCTTTCTGCATAGGGGAGATGTCTACTATTTTTGATCTTCTTCAATTCTAGCAAGATGTCTACTATTTTTGGAAAACGTCTTTGGAAAGACATCTCTTCTATAGGGGCCAAAAATGAAACTACTCGTTTTGATGTTGGGAGCCTCTGGATGCCTCCAAACAAGTCCCCATAGACCTTATAACCTCCTAGACTTATCAAAATGAGCCAAAAACACTCCAAAACATGCCAAAACATCCATGAATCATCCTTAACAAAAATAGAAATTTTTTCTTGAATTCTTCATATTCGTCTATGCTCGGGGGGGTCCTTATGATTCTAAATTTGCTTGTGAGTCCTTGAATCTTTTGCTCTTGCTCCTATAAATATAACAACCACACAAACATCCTTGTATTCCATTTTCTTTAATTTTTTGACATACCAAAAATTCAACATACCTTAATAAGATAATGTGCTTCTTTAATTACTCCCTTGATTTCGTCAAGAGCTTTAATGGATTCTTGCATTTTCCTAATTACACAATCCTTTCTAAGAATCACTATTAACAACTTAGTAATTTTTTGTGAAACTACGTATAAATTTTTTGACAAAGTTTATCTTTCCTAAAAAGGATCTAAGAGATTTCTTATTTGTCAAATGTTCAATATCTTGAATCCTTCAATTCTTGAATTATCAATAGCTATACCATTTTGACATATGACATGGCCAAAAAGACTTCCAAATTTTACTCCAAAAATACTTTTCTTTGGATTCAAAGACATACCAAATTTACAACACCTATCCAAAATATCTTGAAGATGGATTCTATGAACCTATTTTCTAGATGAATAAATGGTAATATCAAAAAGATAAAAAATCATAAATTTGCCAATAAATCCTCTAAATAAGGTATCCATTGCTTTTTGAAAGGTTTTCCTAGTGTTGGAAGGACCAAAAGACATTCATCTATATGCAAATTTTTTTCATTTGGTGGTGAAAGTTATTTTGCTTCTATCATCTTTATGAATCATGATTTGACTGTATCCTAAAAATCCATCTAAGAATGAATAAACTTTGCATCTAAAACTTTGATTAACATCTTTTTGATTCTGGGAAGTGGGTACCTATCTTTCTTTGATGCATCATTTAAATTTCTAAAATCAACACATAATTTGATATCTCCATTTTTCTTTCTTACAAGTATGAGATCAGCTATCCACATAAAACATAGAATGGGATAAATAATTTTTGCCTCTAAAAGCTTCTTGATTTTAGCTTCAATAGTAGGATTGAACATAGGGTTAAATTTCCTTTCCTTTTGTCATACCACTTTGTAGCCTTCTACCAAAGAAGTTTTATGAGTAATTATATCAGGATTGAAGGTTCTAAGATCATCATATGACCAAGAAAAATTATCAAGGTTTTTCTTAAGCAATAATAATAATTTTTGTTTGAAAACAAGATCACTTCTCTAGGTTATGTTTAATATTTTTGGATTATCATCTGATCATAAATTTATTACTTCATAAGCCTCATCTTCATAATTCTAAACCTATAATCATTTAACCAATCTTTCATGAAACTCTTGTTCATAATTGATAATTTCCTTTGGAATAAAATTAGACTTGAGATGAGTTCACGTTTTATTAATGGAAAGAATTTTATCTTTAAATTCATCCTTGTTTTTTAAGAATTTAAGGATTTTGTGATCATCTTCAAAAACCTGTAAATGATCTATATTCTCAAGGACAGATGGTTGAGACTCAATTTCTTTCATAACTCTTTTATATTTGACAACCATTGAAGAATCTAGAGTAGATGTTGTCATAGCCAATTCATTAGCTATTTGATTTTTATTTTTTGGAATGTGGATAACCTTGCATTCTTTGAACTTTTCCATGAGAGTACACATGAATTTCTTATAAGGGCTTACAAATGAAACTTTCACTACAAAATTGCCCTTAATCTATTCACAAATAAGTTTAGAATCACCTTTGATAGTTATTTTTTATATCCTCTTCCAAAGATATCTTAATTCATATACACAAGGTTTCATATTCTATCCTATTATTAGTGTAAGAAAATGATAAATGAATGGTCCTAAAAATTTTCTACGAATTTCAATTAACTAAAACAATGCCAACTCTAGCACATTTTTAGTTACATGAGCTATCAAATATAGTTCCCATTTCTCATCTTCTAATTTTTTTGTTTGCTTTAAAATAGAAATTTCTCTTATAAACCACACTCATACTAAGATATTTTTAGTTTCAATTACCTTGTTCTTATCATCATATGTAACATTTTCTAGCATGAAGGGTTCACTATATACATAAATCTAGTTTGATTCCACTTTTCATGGTAACCACATGTGTGAATAATTAGTGGCTCTATATCCTAAGAAATTTTTGGTTCAACTTTGGCTTAAAAGAAGACTATATGAATCTGGGATATCTACTATTTGAACTCTTACTATGCTTTTAATATAGGGTTCATAAGCTATTTGGAGCAATACATTTTTCAACTATCCAACAAATTTCACTCTACTTTTATCTACCTAAATGATGTTTTTATTTGATTGCTTTGGTCTAAGACCTAGTTGTTTACATATTGATAATAATATAAGAGTTAAATAAGCTCATGAATCAAGCAAACAATTATGTAAATACCTTCCATTAAATTTGATTTTTATGAGGAAAGAAGGGGCTTCTTTATTAGGTATACAAGGGTATTTTGGCTTAACATTATCTTCATTTCAGACAACATTCACCTCAGATTCCCTTACTTTTTTCTTTCCTTTAACCATTTTTAAGATTCTCTTTTGCTAACTATCCATTTGCATTAATTGAAATATACTTATATTAGCCTTAATAAATTTAAGATCTTCTATTAAATCATATTCCTTTTCACCATAAAAGTTCTTTCTTCTATACCATTGGGTATTTAATGGACTTTCTTAACAATTTTTGTCTTCTTTATTGTCTCTTTTATTTCTCATTTGATTCAAAATCCTTTCGCTTAGTAGTGGGTTCAAGAATACTATTTGGGATTCTAGAAGAAGTTCATTTTTCTTTTTCTTTGGACCTTGACTTATATGCTTCATTATTATTGCATTCTTCATCAAAAGAGGAATTATCTTGTAAATTTATTGATGAAAAACTTGCACTTTTAGAAGATTTATAGATATAATGTATATCTAAGAGTTTGTTATCAAACTCAATATCTAGGAAGTTTGAAGCTACTACAGGTTCATCGTCATATGAATCTATTATTTGAACCTCATGATGTCTATGTTTTCTTAAAAGTTTTATCTTCCTTAATCTTCACTTTGGCTAAAGCTTCTTCTAATTTTATAAGTTTATATGACAAATCCTTAAGTAAGTTTCTTATAATTACTTCTTCTTCTTATAATTAGGATATTATTTAGGATTTTTAAATTTTCTAGACTACTCAAAATTTTTAGTCATGAATAGAAAAAAAGCTTAAATTTTTCCTTCTTCTAGTGCTGAAAAGAATTGTTGGTGACCACTTTGAACTTCCTTCTAGTGACTAAAATCACTTAAGTAGGGGGGTTATTTCAAACTCAAATTTTAGTGCTGGCTAGTTTCTTACAACACTAAGGCTCGAATAACTCTAAATAAAACTTGATAGTTGTATGAGTGGTGTGTTTCCAAATCTATACTTACTACAAGCCATGTACTATTTTAAAGTTTTACCAGCAAATCATAATTTAAAAAAAAAAGATTCATCTTTCTAAAACTCTATTTTGTAAGACATAATATTTCCCAATTTTATCAAAGCAAACTAGTCTATATAGTATGGATCATAAGCTACCTACAATAATAACTTATTTCATTCAATGTTTAGAAAACAATCATACAAATATACTACCAATCTTTCCTAAAGAAAATTCCACAAGAAAATTGGAAATAGAGCAAGATTCAATGGATTTATGACATAAAACAATAAAATTACAAAAAATCTTAAACATTAAAATGAGCCATCATGAACATGAGAAAACATTGAAAATGAAGCAATTTTGGTCAATTAATGATGACAAAAATTGTTGAACCCTTGGTTATGAAACGCAATTCAAACATTTTCAAGAAATGAATGTAAGGTACACTATGATTTTTTTACTAATAGCTAACCCACAAAGAAAAAATGGAAACAAAAATAACTTACAGATTAGAGGCAAAACATGAACTAAATATTACATAAAAATATCATTATACAAATTCACTATTAGTATCTTCAAGATCATTCCCCTCTATTTTACAAAAAGGCCATTCCTTTATATAACTAGAACATAAAATAATTAGTTATAACTGTAAAGAGTTTACAAAATAGTTATTAGGATGAGATGTTGACCACTCCCTTTTCAACAACATCTTTTATGAAATTTAAATATGCTAATTACTTCTAAATATTTTCAATAGTCAAAGTTTCTATAGTAAATTCCTTAACATCTTCATCCTCTCGTTGGATCAAGCTTTTGAAGTAACTTTATTTGTGTAATAGTGATAATGTCTTAGCCACTTCTTTTGTTTCATTGATAGATAAAGACTATGCTATTTTTCCTTCTAATTATTTTCCATCATTTAATGTTGTGGTGTCAATGGCTTCAATTATATTATTCTCACATTCTTGCATATTTTCTAAAACTATAACAAATTCTTCTCTTGCTTTTCGAATCCATTCAACTTAGTGCATGCCATTGTTCATTACATCATCTAGAAATGCACTCTCTAATGCAGATAACTACTCTCTTTTTGCATTGGCCGAGTCTATACTATTAACGGTATCTACAAAAGCTTGTTTAAAAGCTTGTTTTTTGCCTTTAAATTTATTAATAGTGGCCAAGAATGCCTTTGCTTATTATTTCATGGCTGCTAATTAATTAATAAAAAATTTAAAGCTAGCTTCGTATCTTAAAATTTCTAGTAAAACTATATGATCCTTTCTAGTCATTTATCTATGTAGTTCTATGTTTTTCATTCTTAAAGCTTCTATACTAGCCTCTTTGATTTGAGCTATCTTTGTTTGGTATTTTTCCCTTGGCTCTTCAACTTCTTAGGAAAGAAAGTAATAGGCCTACCTTCATATGAAAGTATCCCATTGATGGCAAGTCCACTTGCATCCACCTTCACCTGAAAAAGCTTTTAAAAATATGGAATTACAAGCAATGATTCACTAGGAATTTTTTTTGACAAGTTAAAACTCCCTTGGGATTCATTATTCTACTTGAAATCTTTAATTTTTTTCACAATGCAAATATAGGCCAAGAAATATCATTGAAATTTTTTAGGAGCCATTTATAAAAACTTGCTAAACTAACAAATGATCTTACCTTCCCAACATTCTTAGGAGTTGGCCAATCTCTAATAACCTTCACCTTGGTAGCTTTCATTTGAATTTGATTTTTAGAAATTACATGTTCTAAATATGTGATTTTCCTCTTGAAGAAATGATTTTCTTCACACTGATCACCAACTATGCCTCCTTTAATTTAAGACACACCATCTGCAAGTGATCCAAGTACTCTTTTGCATTAGATCTATAAATCAAAATATTGTCAAAAAAGATAATACAACACTTACCAATCAATTTTTTCAATACATCATGCATCAACCTCATGAATATAGGAGGTGCATTTGTGAGCCCAAATGGTATCACCAACCACTCAAACAATCCATTGTGTCTTTTGAAATTTACCTTTCATTCATCACCAAACCTTATATAAATTTGATGGTAACCATTATTCAAATAAATGTTTCTAAAAATCTAAGCATTAGTAAAGATATCAAAGGATTGAACTAGTTTCTAAATTAAATTCTTGTGCATTCATAAGAAATGTGAATAAAGAAATCATAGTGATAGAAAATTATTATTTCAAATTGAGACTATATGTTTACTTAGTGGGAAATGGATTCATGTTTTGATTGATGGGAAAGCCCAAAAAAATGTCATTTCTTCTCTTGCAATTCCTAAATTGGATTTGACAACTCGTCCTCATCCTAGACCTTACAAGATGCCTTAGTTGTTTATAGATTTCTATTAAGATGTCAAAGAACAATATACTTTGAAATTTAAAATTGGAAGTTTTCATGATTTTGTAAAGTATGATGTAGTTTCGATAGATTATGTTGATGTAATTCTTAACCAACCTTAGAATTTTGATAATGATGCTCAATTTGATAAAGCAAGAAATATATGAAGTGTAACTAGATCTGATGAAATCCATGAGATGATTCCTATGATGATTGAACAAGTCACGTAGCAAAGCTTACTTAATGCTTCCTTAATCCTTCTGAGGAGAGAGAATACATTAAGAAACATGATAAAATAATTTTTGGATGTTTTCTTGTATCAACAATCACTTCTAATCATGATGATGTGAAGCTTAAACTTCCTATAGTTGTGCTAGACTTAAAGGAGAAATTTACCAAGGTATTTAAGGGATAATTGGATGAATTATAGCTAATGAGGAATGTATAGCACAAAACTAATTTCATTGTTGGTTCTAAAATTTAAAATGAGAGAGCTTATGAGATGGCAACAACTCAAATGGTTGAATTACAAAGATAAGTAGAAGAGTTGTAAATGGCTTCATGATGAAATCTATTTCACCTTGTGGAGTTCTCGTAGTGCTTATGCCAAAGAAGAACAATGATAAATGGAGGATGTGCATTAATTCTAGGGGAGTGAATAGGATAATAGTGAAGTTCAACAACCACTACTACCCTATTTCTAATATTTATAATGTTTATGTGATGTATATATAATATCTATATAATATATATAATTCTAATCATGTTATAATTATATCAACCATACCCTATAATGCAATAAACTAAAATAGGCATTAATCAAACACTAATCAAACAATTAACTATATGTAATACAAAATAAAATCAATTGAAATGCATGAATTTGACAAAAATGCTTTAAAATTAAACCAATTTGGGGTTTAATAGGTGCCATTTATGAACACAAACATAATCAAGGATTAGTGTTTTCATGTGTAACATTTAATTTTCTTCATACCATTTTTCTTTTTGGTAAGTTATACTTAGGTTAGTTGTGACCATGGGAGATTGATTATTTTATTATTATTTTATTAATATTTCATTCATTTAGCTACCCAAGTTTACTGATGAGGTTTAACTTGGTATAGATGGTGATTTTAATATTATTTTATTAGTTAAATCTTGGGGAGTTAGAAAAATTTCAAAGAATTTTCCATCATAAACCATAGGTTTGTAGCCCCCATGATGTAAAGCTCACGTTTAGTAGCTTGAGGGTCAAATAATGAGTTGGTTCGAATAAGTAGTTTGAAAGTTATGGCTTTGGAAAATCTCTAGGCTCTAAAAATTGCAAAAACTCCTTGTGTGTTATGAAGAAAATGTGAAAATTTGGCTAAGTATTGATGCATATTTATACTATTTTTCCCATGCATCAATGAGGATGCATTAATGTATTTGGCTATGTCAACAGGGATGCGTCAATGCAACTATAAAGAAGAAATTTTTACATTAAAAAACTAAGTATGGGAAAAGAGTTTGACAATGAAATGGGAGTCTAGAGAAAGCCAAAAAAAGCTAAAATAAGTAAAATCATTAAAGAGGGCATGAAATTTACTTGGGAAAAGAAGATTTGGATGGAATTTGATTACCAAGGAGTGTAAAAAAAGGTTGTTCCGAGGTTGAAAATAATGGTTTTGAAGGCAAAATGACAATGGGATAAGAAGTTTAACTATTCAAACTAAAGAGTATGCAAGTGGGTCCTCCCCATATAAGGTTCATGCCTTTAATACCCTTGAATGCCCTCATACCATGGAGTTCGTAAGCCCAAAGGAGACTAATGGTCATAGATTGTTAAAAATCAAATCACATAAGAAACCATCAAAGAATTAAGACATATCAAAATTTACATATTAATTAATCATGATAGGATGTAGTGATGTGGTAGATGGATAGAAGTGATGATGAGAGAGAGGGGATGGAATGGATTTTCTCATTCTAGTCACATAAAGTCCTTTGTGGAGTTTGTGATTAAGGTGACCTGATATTGTCCCATCCTTAGTTGGAATCAAGGCCAACCACTACCAATGAGTTCACATTGATACATTAAGATTATTCGACCTCCTAGAGCTCACGAACATACTCAAAGATCACCCACCATTCCAAATAGAGAAGATAAGAGAAGCAAGAAGTGAAGAGGACCTTTGTTAGATGGGTGCCTTAAGGCATGGATAATATGTCTTTCCATCCCCATAACTAGTACTTATAGCCCATTATTTCATCTAAGGGATGTACTTTTAATTCCCATGTTTTTTTTTTCATGGGAACCACACCATGCAAATACATTGTTTCTTGTTATTGGTTGATGTTGGAAATGGTGAGGAATCAATGAGAATATCCATAAAACTCTAGACGGTAGGTAGGTACAAAAGGTGAAAAGTCTGCTTGAAGCCACACCCTTATCAATTCCACTTGATTTGTTTCAAGTCTAGAAAGTACCAAGGTCATAGATTATTTTAGAAGTTGTTATTAAGAAAGAACCTTATGCTTCCAAAAGGAGAGAACACCATGAAGTTAGTAGAATGGGTGGATGACATGAGCTCACTACTTGATACCATAAGAAAACTAATGTCCCATTAATAAATGTCAAAATTCAATGATGAAATCTAGTTATTAGGTAATCAATTTAAATAATATAATTCAATTAGCCACCACCAGTCAGTAGTTGTGTTCAACACCAAAGTTTTGATGGTAATAAAGAAGAAAAATACATGTAAGAAAATCAAAATAAAGCAAAATATAAAAGAAATTGCAAAATATTTAAGAAATTTGGCAATGCATAAAAAATAATGTCAAAAAGGTTGAAAAACTAAGAAGCCACTTATAGGATGTTAGCATGCATGGCCATCTCTCCCATGACTAAGTTGGAAGGGAGAGATTTGAAAGATTGAGCATGCTTGGTCATTAATGGAGGCATTATTCCCATTGGTTTTTCTTGTCTACAAGAAAGTTTTAAGTTTTTGGATGTTGACTAACAACTTCTTCTTCGGGCTAGTAGGATGGTAGATCATCATGGCCCCAGATGGAAAAGTTTCATGTATAATATAAGGACCCTTCCATAGTGTTTGAAATTTTGTACATTGACGTACATGCATGAGGTTCCAATAGAGCACGTTATCTTTTAGTTGAAACTTTACTTTCCCTATTCTAAGGTCATGGTGTTGCTTGTTGTGTGCCTTGTGAACCTCATGTAATGACAAGGTCACTAATCTTCATCTAGTATGTTAAGATTCATCACTTTTTCTCTTCGAGCTAAACTTAGGTCTAGGTCAAGGTCATGGGTTGTTAAAAGTGCACAGAGCTTGGTTTAGATGGTAAGATTTGGAAGTTTCCCATACACTAACTCATAGGGAGAATACCCAATAGGAATTTTCCATCTTAAACGATAAGCCCAAAGAGAATCGTTAAGTTTACTAATCTAGACCTTCCTATATTTACTAACTATGCATGTTAGTATTTTGGTGATTTCCCTATTGGTGACCTTAGCTTCACTGTTGTCTTGGAGGATGATATGGAGTTAGTTTATTTTCAACCCCCAAGTGTTGCATGAGCCTTCAAAAAGTTTCACTAGTAAAGTATGTTTCATTATTTGAAATTAGTGCTCATGGCAAACCAAACCTATTTACAAAATTTTGTTGTTCAAATTGTGGCTCCATAAAAGATGAATAGTTGGTAAGGGAAACGACTTTAGCCCATTTGGTATAATAATCAATGACCATAATGATGTATGTCTTTCCATTTGACATGGGGTTGATGGATCCCATAAATTCAATCTCCCAAATATCAAAAGCATTTAGCGGTAGGATCCACTATTGGGGTCCTTTCATTTGCATGTTCATCCCTCAATCACATTGACATCTGTCACAAGAACAAAAGAAGTGATGTGCATCCCTGAAGATTATGGGCCAATAATACCTTACCATGAGGATCTTAATGGTTGTCCTATTTCTAGTATAGTGGCCCTTATAAGGGCCTTTGTGTGTCACCTGGAGAGCTCTAAGTTGATCTACATCAAGAACACACCATTACACTAGGCCATCTATGTAACTCTTGAAGAGGTTGCATTTTATTTCCATGAAGTGCTTAGCCTGATGAAGAAACTACTATTTATTCTTATTATCCCACTCTTATGACATCTTTTGTATGAGTAGATAAAAGAGAATGTGATCATACCAATTTGTTTCTTTAGGATCTTGATTATTAACAACACCAACAAAGAGGAGTTTATCATTGAATTGATTGGACAACAAGTCATCATCCTCTTTGCTATCCCATCTTAATCAAGATAAGTGGTTAGCCACCAGATTCTTGATCCCCTTTTTGTTAATCATTGTTTAATCAAACTCTTAGAAGATCACCAACCACCATATAACATGAGGGTTCACCATTGGCTTATTCACCAAGAATTGAATGGCATTATGATCAATGTGCATAAAAAATTTGTAGCACATAGTACCTAAATTTTCCTAAGGCATACACCATCGTCATAAGCTCCTTTTTAGTGATGGTGTATTTTAGTTGTGCTTCCACAATGCTTCTACTTACACAATGGATGTAGTAGGGACATTTTTTATCATCCATCTATGTAAGCATGGCTTCCAATACATAATTTGATGCATCGGTCATAATGTGGAATGGCCTAAACTAATCTAGTGCTCATACAATTGGATTTTCTATAACTTTCTACTTCAACTATTGGAATGCATTCTCACATTCCTTGGTCCAGATGAATGGTGCATCTTTCTTTGTAAGTTGCACCAATGGTTTGACAATCTTTGATAAGTTTTCAATGAAGCACCTATAGTAACCAATGTGGCCAAGGAATGACCTTACATCTTTCACTATTTCTAGCTATTTGGTCATTATTTGGATGGATCTTCCTTTTTCAAGGTCTACATTGATCCCTTTTTTTGAAATCCAATGCCCTAAGACAATATCTTCTTGAACCATTAGGTGGCTCTTCTGCCAATTGAGCCTTAGGTTTATCTCCATACACCCTTGAAGAACTTACTTAAGGTGGTCCAAGGCTTGCTCAAAGGTAGCCTCATAGGTAGAGAAGTGATTTATGAAGACTTCTACCTTGCTACTGATATGCTATTGGAAGATACGTAGGACCAACTATTGGAATGTAGCAAGAGGATTACACAAGCCAAAGGGCATCTTTCTATATGCAAAAGTTGCCTAGGAACTTGTAAATGTTATCTTGACCTAGTCCTCCAGTTCTATCTAGATTTGATTATAGCCACTCTAATCATCTAGAGAGCTATAATAATAATGCCCTACAATAATGTCCAAAACCTGGTCCACAAATGACAATGGGGAATGGTCTTTGTAGGTTGCCATGTTTAATAGCCAAAATTCTATAAAGACTCTCCACTTTTCTCCTTTCTTTGGTACAATAACAAGTGGGCTAATCCACTTGGTATCTATAATGGAGTAAATGAACCTAGTCTTGAGTAGTTATTCAATCTCCTCCTTAACGATTTGCTTAAGTTTCAAGTTCAAGCATCTTTGCAACTACCTCTTTAGCTTGATGAAAGATTCTATGTACATTCTATGTTAGCATATCCTAGAATTAATTCTTTTTATCTCATGATATGACCAAGTGAAATCTATTGGCCATTTTTTCATAACTTCCAACAATTTCTTCTTCTATTCAAGAGCAAGTGTGGCATTGATAATTACCATCTTGCCATTATTTAGAAATGCATATTCTATTCCTACTAATAAGGACTCATGCTTGAAATTTTTATGGATCTTCAACTCTTCCAAATTGATCTCACTTTATGCATTAAAGAGTTGGTAGTGGATCTAGTCCAATTTATCCATGCTTTTAACATAGGAGCTAGTGAGGCTCTTAGTTGGTTCCATGCATAGTATTGGTTCAACCTCATTATCTGCTATTAGCCACTAAGTACCCTCCTATTTAGTGGTTGCTGCATACAAGCACCTTTGAGTTTTTGTCATTGTTGCACATTGATTGCATGCTTGAAGTGATGTGCCTTTGATGGTCCATAGTCTTTGCACACAATGGCACCCTATGTCATTGTATGTGATGCATGGAGCTCTTTTCTTCTTAATCTTTCTAAATTCATTTTCCTTGCAAATCCTCAAGGAAAGGTCTTGAAACCATAACCTTGCATCGATGGTCCTCAACCATGCTCTTCCCATGATGATAGGAAACTATCCTTTATAGTTCTTCACATGGATTACTAGAAAATTAGCAAGACAGGAAAACCCACAAATGGTAGCCACAATGTCTTCCTTCAATCCCAAAGGAATAGTGATGGATTGGTTTGCCAACTCTAGTCTAATGTTACTATTTTTCAAGGGTGGTAGGTTTCAAGCTTTGTACATCTCTTGTAAAATCAAGTTAACTTCAAAACTTGAATCCAAAAGAACCTTGCATGGTTCATTTTTGACAATCTATAAGTAAATAAGAGGACTCCCATGATTAGATCTCTTCCAAGGAAAATGGTTGGCCTTGATCCAATCGTGATGTTTCTTAAGAAAAATGCTAAGGATTATCTCATTTACTTTCCTAAATTGATGTCTCAAGATCTTGATCCTTACACAACTAAGGAGAAATCCATCATTATTAGAAAATAAGTAAGGATTACTAAGAGGGAAACTTATTACTTTATATATTCCCTTTTAACTATCTTATCTTACCAGATGAAGTATATTTTATCTAGCTTTGATATCAAATATCCGATATTGGAACCCTGATATTAGATACTCGATATTGGAGCCCTAATATCAGATACCCAATATTAGGAAATAAAAGGTGATGTCAGATATCCAATATCATGGGATGTGTGCTAACCTATAAATATAGCACTTGAGCACATAATTTTAAGAAATATTAGTCATAGCATAGCAAAGCTCTTACAATTTTTCTTCCCCATAGTTATTATATTTTCCCAAAGTGCCTGCAGTAGGAGTCAATAAGTGTATGGATATTTATTCAAGCACTATTATACCTAAGCATGGTAGTGTGTGGGGCAATAAAGATAAGATTTATGATAAACCTTGTAGCACTTTGGCTAGATTAAATATTTTATTTATGCATTTAATGTTTCATGCAATTTCCTTTAATGTTTTCAATAATTAAGCTAATTAAGGAATTAAGCTAGCTAGGTTAAATAGTAATTAATTAAGCACATAAGTATGACCACTTCAAGTAGGAAAATGATGCTTGGTAATCCTAGTAATGCTTAACATTTTGTAACCCAACAATATTATACGTGCTCAAGATGTGTATGAAAACTGGGACTAGATACTTATGTTAAGAATAATTAGACCTTAACTAGTTATTTAGATTAAATTAGAAATTAAATTACTTTATTCCCTTCATCCTTTATTTTAAGCACTCAAAATATAAAACATAAAAATAATAAAAATCACATGCCTCGATTACACTTAACCATACCTTTGTATATCACAACTATAATTGGGAAGACAACAAATGATTGTTAGGGCAAGTTCAGTTCCCAGAGACTAGTGTACCGAAAGATATAGAATTCATGGAATTCAACTAGATCATGCATGAATTATTAATGATTCCAATGGTTGAGTGTAGTTATATTTCTCACTCATCATTGGCACCATTTCCAGGGATTCTTTTTGTTTAAAATGTGCACTATCTAAGCATAGTGAAAATCATTAACATCATTGGACAACCCCTAAGGTCAAAATCATTCTCAAAATAAATATAATAATTTAAGCACACTAATATCTTATTGTAATTACAAAATGTCTTCTTCTAATAGGTGTAATGATGCTAAATTGCTAATTCCTCAAGAATGCAAGGTGGTATATACTCATCCAGATGAGCATATGCTTGACTTCAACTTCATTCTGCATCAAGATGAACAATTGCATTGGTGAGATATGGAGGGCAACACTATAATTCCTCCTAATCGATTTTTGCCTAGAATGCTACTCTAAACTCTTAGGAGGTTAGACATCTAAGATCTTCAAGAAGAGTACGTTATGCATGACCATGACTACTAAGACTATTGTCCCACTAAAACATAATGCAAAAGAGATCAACACTAGGAGAAACACCATGAGGCTATGAATGGGAAATGGCTCACCAATATCTTATTCCTACTCAACCAAAATGACAATGAGGATCCTCCCTTTATGGGTTATCAACCTGAAGACTCTTCATCCCTTGATATTGGTGATGGAAGTGTGAACCTAAATCTATAGTCCACTATCAATAATCCAGGTTTAGACAAAAGTAGAAGTTAAAGCAAGCGCTCAAGAAAGCATCAAGATGATAAGAAAGCTGATGAATGTGACCATGAAAAGCATAGAGGTAATGGTAGATACCATGGTGATGGTAGTCCTCCTACCTTTTCACTCTCTTTGTCTACATCTTCTTCTTCCTCTTTTCCTTTTGACAAACAACGCAAAAATAACAACCATGATGAATTTGAATAGTAAGATAATGATAATCATAAAGAACGCCATGAATGAAGGGGTAGAAAAGGACATCATGGGCATCATCAAAATAATGATGATGATGAGCCTTTGCTTGCCACTCAAAATATGCTGAATATTGTACAGGAAGTAAAAATTCCAACAAAGCATGTGAAAGATAGTCAGATTAAGTGACTTGATCTGAATAATATTTCTAGATATAAGGGGGGATATAACTTTGATCCACAAACACATCTTCAAGCCTTTCATGATACCTATTCCTTATAGAATATTGAAATTTATTGGCAAGAATTAAAGCTATTTCTCATCACACTCATCAAGGAAGCAGAAAGCTAGTATCAGTCCTTGGAGCCAAAATCCATTCATGGGTGAAGTACAATGATAGACTTATTCAATGATAACTATCAAACGTACTCCTAAGTGTCTAATTTAAGAAGATAGATCCAAGGATGGAGGCAAGGAACACATGAACGCTTGGACACCACCATGGATAGATATTATTCTCTCATGCACTGATGCCTTGGCCATGGTTATTCTTATTGAAAATAACTTTGCCACATCATATATGGACTTAGATCATAAACAAGAAGAACTCTTGGAGTCTATGCCCAAGGGAGACTATCAGAATTAGGAGCCCATCATATCCAAAGGCTAACANCATTTTCAAATGATGATACCAAGAAAAGGAAAATTTATCATGCCCCTGTATGATAGGAAGATTGAAAAAAGAATTGAAAAGCTTTATCGATTAAGAAGAGCCCACCCCATTCATGAATGCATCAATAAGAAATTAAAATTCCTGTTAACCATTGTTAAGTTCATGTTTTATATTTGGCTCTGCCTTGCAAAAATATAGAAAGCTTAATTCTCAGACTCTTCCAGAAAGCTTCAATTTCCAAAACAGTCAGGGCGGCAATAGAAGTGTTCTCCTCAATCTACAAATATCGGGCACAACCAGATTATCGTTAGAATCATTCTTGAGATGGCTCTAGGTGGTGTTGATGGCCTTGGTGGCATCATAAACCTCTTGGTCAGAATCATATCCAACATTCAAGGCATCAATTTCTTCCTAATTCCCTCCGTGAACGCATCTAGTGGATCCACTTCTTTGTCACCACTGTCGCCATCAATATTGATGTTGTTGAAACCCCCGGTGTACTCAATGTTGTCTAGGACATGACCTTCAAAGTGGTCACTAGGGGGCTCTAGTCGGCGATGGTATGTACAGACACACCTACGATTTCGCGGATTCAAACCCCAGAATGGTAGAATTGCCCAGAAGACCCAGCCTGTTTACGCCGAAACCCTTGAATCTGAACTTGCGCTTCAACATTCTGATCCTTACTATTTCATGATGGATCTGCAAAAATGACTGCCTCTGTCCCACGTGAAGGTCTAGCTGTGGTCACACTCAAAAAAAAATCCATGGGCTAAGAATAAAGGCTGCAAAGAAAATAGCTCCAGCGACAGGCGTATTTCCAGCTCACCGCCGTAACTTCCAATACTTTGTTGCAGGTTGCTACCTTGCCAAACAGGGCTTTTCCCAAAGAACGCATTTCAAATTTTTAGGCGATATGTCATTCACTTCTCTTGGAACCTGCCATCCGAAATAGCATCCATGCCCGATGCCAATGCATTCGATATCGGATATGAGTTCACTGAATGCAGCAACAAAGACACAAAGGCACACCAAGATAGGTGTCAAGAGATATTTTGGGCTGATGCCAGTAAACCAGAGTTGCAGTTCATCAAAAATAAAATTTTAAATGGTCACAATATCACATACACTAATAGTGTGAAGCCCTTGTTATAAACTTACTTTTTAATTTAATTATCCCAAGGCTTCAAAACATTATTTTTCAAACATTATTATATAAGTTACTACCTATAAAAATATTTGTAATATTAATGTTAAAATATTTATAATATTATATTAAATATTTGTAGTATTTATTAATGATAGCATAAATTCCTCCTAACTTTATGTATAACTTCCTAACTACATAACTTCCTCCTAACTAGATGGGTAAGTTGTAACCTCCTTACTTGGGAGAAAAGTTAGCTAGGATATTTTGGAATGTAACTACCATGTGAACCTTATAAAAGGACTTTTGGGAAGGGGAAAAAGGAGGAATTTTGGGGAAGATATTGGATACTACACTTTGGACGGCTACTAGCTAGCACTTGGGCTCTCACTTGGACACACACTTTGGATTCCCGGAAGAGCTTGTAAGAAGAAATTGTGAACGATTGCTTGATGACTTGCTAAATAAAAGATTTCAACCTCTTTGTCATGGTCCTATGAGTTATGTTTTATTTTCTTTTTGTTTAAATTGTTTAGCTAGTGGTTTAGATAGTATCATCCTTGGCATGTAATTTTGGGATTTTTAGATTGCTCTTATCATTCTTGTTGCCCAATAGGAAATTTCTGTTAAAATTTTTCCATAGAAGCACTTGTGTTTAAAAGCCTTAAGATCATTTTAGTAGTAAATTTTGTTATTGTGCAACATATAGGAACTGCTATTAAGATCGTTGTAAGAGAGCCTCTGCTTGTAGTCATGTCATTGAACGATTCAATAGTTAAGAGGGTTCAAAAAATCTTTGGTATTTTGATGGCACCAGAATAGCTTTATTTTATCTTTAAAGTGAATATCTATGATATTTGAATCAAAAATTGTCAAGTCTTTTGAAGGTTCTGTTGAATGCAATCGTTGACATCCATTATCTAGCCAAAATGGAGTCTCGTACATGGTAGTTTACGTAGTAATTTTTTTGGTAGCATAGTAGGATTGTCTTGAAGAAATTGCTTATTTGAGCCTTGGAAGTTTGAAAAATTCATAGTTATTGAATTTGGGATAGCTTTATTGAGAAGTGTTTACTCGTGTCATTTTACCTTGTTTAAATATTTGAGTTCCACGCAAATCTGCTTTCTTCTCTATCTATTTCCATCGAATCTTGCTATATTTCTAGTTTTCTTGTGGAACTATCTCTTTCTCTGGGAAAAATTAGAACTAGATTCGAAAATTTGTTCTCAAATGTTTTTGCAAAATTTTATTTTTTACAAGTAGGTGTTATAAGGATCATGTAGACTAGGCAATTGAACAAAATAGGAACTCTCAACAACTCGCAATACTTGGCAAAGTTGGCTGAATCTCTTTAAAGTAAGTCATTTGTAGTTTACACATAATGCAGTCATTTCATATTTCACAACAGCATGCCGCAATAGCACACACACATACTCACATTAACTACTGAGTTTATTTGGAGGTATCTGGGCCTTGGTGTTGCCAAAGACCAGCAAGCACCTAAATCCTATTTTAGGACACTCATTGGCGGTCGCGTCCCAAACGGTCGCCAACAATTCTTTTGGCGCTAGAAGGAGGGCTGAAAATTCAGCCTCTAGGTTCATAAGCCTTATAAGCATATCAACAATTATTTGTTACTATAAAGGCTTAAGAAATACTATTTTCAGTTCATGACCAAGAAGATTGATAGTTTGGAAGATTTGAAAGTTTCAAAAGATATTCTCGATTCTAAGACTGATTCTTCATCAGAAGAAGAACAAAAGAAAGTTTTTGAATTGGGAACAAGTAGTGGAGTGAAAACTAGAAGATCAAAATGATCACCCATTATATCTGGTTTATCAATTCGTAAGAGAAGATCTAGAAAGTCTAAGAGTTCAACATTTCAAAGGAATAGGATGGCAAATCCTTGGCAAGGAGTTACACTATTAGGATTTTAGAATTACAATGATATTCCTAAGGTAGTTTACAAATATTTGCTTCAACCTTTTATTCCTGGAAAAGCTTATTTAGCTGAAGAATATATTCACATGTTTGAGTTAGCTTTAGCTCATGCAAATATTCAACATCAAGATCAAGCTTGTAGGTTGTTTGTATCAAATCTAAAGGATATGGCTCAGATTTGGTATTCAAACTTACCAAGTAATAGTATTACAAGTTGGGATGACATGAAGAAGCTTTTCTTGGCCCAGTTTGGTAATCAATTAGATCAACAACAACTATACTGTGGGCTGATACAAGCTAAGCAAGGAGTTAAAGGGTCAATTAGAGATTTCAATATCATGTTTCAACGAATTTGTGGACTCTTTCAAAGGCAATAAAGGCCATCAGAAGAAATGCTTAAGGAAACTTACCTTAAGGCTATCAACCTCAACATTTCAATTTGGTTAAGGAGAACTCGAAACCTAACTACACTGAATGACTACTTTAGTGAAGCTATACAGTTAGAAAAATAGTTGAACTTGAATCTTGAAGAAAATATTGCAATTCAAAAAAGAGAAGAAAGAGTTATGATTCCTATGCAAGATTTTGCTCAATTTAAAGCTTTACCAGGTCCATCTCATGTTAAGATAGAGCAAGAACATGAAAGAGTAGGATTTGAAAAAGGACAATTAATGAGAGATATGTCTAACAAAATAGTGAAGCTTGAAAAAGCTTTGGCAAGAGTTAATATCAAGGAAGAAAGGAAAAATAGAAAGCATAAACATCAAGACACTAAGTTAGTAGAAGATGAGGATGAAAGTGACCTTATTATGTCCAACTTTCTTGATATTGAATCTGATAATGAGTTATCTAGTGTTCATTATGCAAGTAAATCTTCTAGCAATGGATCTAGTGATACTTCTTCTCTATCAAGTTCTGAAGAAGATATGTCATCAGATGAAGAATGCAATAACAATGAGGAAAATGGATATAATCTTCGATATAAAGAGATATTAACTACTTCTAGACCCCCAAATGTTACTACTAATCCATCTACTAAAAGAAAAGCTTTTGAGCCAAATAGAAGAGATAAGAATAAAGGTAAAGATAATCAAATAGAGCAAAGCACTCCAAATTAGTCTTTCAACAAATAGATAAAGAGACCAAGCTTTATTAGTGATGGAGAGTACGATTTGATCGAAGACCTTAAACATGTCAAGGTTAATATTAGCTTTTATCAGTTGCTTCAAATAGGAGATCAACAAAGAAAGGCTTTAGAGGTCATTAAAGGTAAAAGGAGAGTTAGAGAATCAGAGTTAAGTTATGTGTCTAATAATGATGAGAAGTTAAAGACCTCATATGATAAGGAAGCTCCTCCTTTCCTTTTGACAATGAAATTAAAGAATAAATACTTACACAATTGTTTGGTTGATTCTGGAGCTACATCTACTATAATGCCATTGTCTATATGTAAGAAACTTGGTTTGATTCCTGAAAAATCATACAAAAAGATTGTTCAAGTGGATAAGAGTAGAGTGAAGACTGTAGGCCAATTATCAAATGTTCTATTGGAAATTGCTTCTAAACCCCACATTAGAAGTAGAGTAACTATTCAAGTGGCAGATATACCAAATTCACATAGTCTCTTATTGAGTAGAAGTTGGAGTAAAAATTTCTCAGGTTACATATCAACAGATTATTCTCACATGTGGTTACCTTGGAAAGGATAACCAAATCAGATATACATCTATAGCGAACCTTTGATGATTGATAACATTACTTCAAATGGAAAAAGTAAGATGGTTGAAAAAGGAGGTGTTGAAAACAAAATTTGTACACTCCAAGAAAGTTATAGTCCTGCAAAGAAACAATCAAAGAATGAGGATAAATGGGAGTTATACNAAAGTTACAAAGATGTCATGATTGAAGAAGAACATCAGCCATCGGTACCAGATAATATAAGACATTTACAAGTATTTGAAGATGATGATCAAGTACTAAGATTTATGAAAAACAAACAAGAATTTGAGGGTCAAGTGATGCCTGAAATGTCGTCAAACTCCAAAGCTAATTTCATTCCAAGAAGGATGATTGACTTGGAACATGAGTTTAAGAAAAATTTACTTACTGGAAAGGATATACAAAACCCAGATATTCAAGCTTTCGAGGTAGTGAATTTTGGATTAGACAAATGCCAAAGATGTTGAATGTTACAAAGGAAAGAGATTTAAATTTCAAGCAAAATTTGTTAACATGTCTAAGAAATAATTTGGACAATTTTGCTTGGTCTTATGATGATCTTAAAGCTTTTAGGCAAGATGTGATGACACATAAGATCCCTCTAATAGAAGGTTGCAAAATAGTCAAGCAAAAACAAAGGAAATTCAATCCATCATTTGAACCAGCTATGGAAGCCGAAATTAAGAAGTTGTTGCAGGCACAAATCATATATTTAGTACAATATTCTACATGGCTTTCTAACCTTGTTCCAGTCAAAAAGAAAAATGATGATATAATGCTTTATGTAGACTTTAGAAATCTGAATGATGCCTCAAAAAAGAATAAGTATCCACTTCCAAGAAATGATGAGATGCTTATTAAAGTCTCAGGTTGTCAAGTATATTCCTTTTTAGATGGTTTCTCAGGTTATAATCAAATTGTGGTAGATAAGAATGATCGGTACAAAACAGCATTTATCACCAAATGGGGAACTTTCGCCTACCAAAGAATTCCATTCAAATTATCAAATGCTGGAGCTACGTTTCAAATAGCAATGGATTTAGCATTCAAAGATTTATTAGGCAAATTCATGGTGGTTTATTTGGATGATATTACAATATTCTCAAAGAAAAAAGAAGATCATATTGATCATCTTCAGCAAGTTTTCGACAGATGTCATGAGTTTGGTATTTCATTAAATCCTAAGAAGTGTATCTTCAGGGTTAAATCCGGAAGTTTATTAGGTCATGTGATATGTCAAGAAGGAATTACCATAGACAACTCCCAAATTCAAGCAGTACAAAATATTGAGCATCCCACAAGTAAAAAATATCTTAGATCTTTCTTTGGGAAGATAAAATTTGTGAAAAAGTTCATCCCCGAATTTACTGAAATTACCAAACCTTTGATGCATATGCTAAAAAAGGATGTCCAAGTCGAGAAAACACCAGAGTCAGAGAGATCTTTATCAGAAGTTAAAATTGCTATACAAGAGGCTCAATATTTGGTGAAGCCTAGGCTTAAAGAAGATTTTTGGTTATATTCTTATCCTTCAAATGATTCTATCGCTGCCATTCTAACACAAAAGGATAGTGAAGGTCAAGATGAACCAACTGGATTTTTTTGGGTATTAGTTGAAAAGTTTAGAGTTAAATTATTCAGACTTAGAGAAACAAGCTTTCGCATTCATCAAAGCACTTCAGCATTTTAAGTATTATTTGGAAAGTTCATTAGTCCATATTATACTAATTAAACCTATAGTCAAGCGATTCCTAGCCCAAAATGAGATTGGATTAAAAAGAGGAAAATGGCTTATAAAGTTGCAAAGTTTTAGATTTTCATTAGAAATATGCAAGACAATTAAGGGAATGGGATTAGCCAAGTTAATGACTAGAAAAAGTAAAGTATGTACACTTGATACCCATGAAGGGAATTGGTATGATGAAATTCTCAAATTTCTTAGTACAAGGAAAATCTCAAATAATTTAACCACAAGTCAAAAGAGAGATTTCCTCAAAAGAGCACAAAGATTCATTATTATAGATGGAATATTATATAGAAAATATTTTCGGGGAGTTTTATTGGAATGTGTTCATAATGATCAAATTAGTTTTATTTTGAAACAATTTCATGACCATTTGAATTTATTTTATGAATCCCCTAAATCGACTATGCAACATATACTTCAATATGGATATTACTGGCCTTCCATGTATCAAGATATTAGCTCAAAGATTCAAAAATGCTATAAATGTCAAATTCATGGGCTCAAAATTAGAAGGGCTAGAGCTCCTTTAAAGCTAGTAGTTGCAGATAGACCATTTCAGCAATGGGGTTTGGATTTTATCGGTACAATTACTCCTTCAAGAGCTGGACACAAGTTTATTCTCATAGCTACTAATTATTTCACTAAATGGTCTGAAGCAAAAGCTCTAAGAGGAAGGTCAGCATCAAATGTGATTAAGTTTCTAGAAGACCATATTCTAAGTAGATTTGATCTACCCGAAGTGTTAGTGTCAGATAATGGACCCGCCTTCAAATCCGAAGAATTTATCAAATGGGCATCTGAAAAATCCATTTTCTTATTTTCCTCATCAAATTATTATCCTCAAGGAAATGTCTTAGTAGAATCCACAAATAAAAAGCTTATCGCTTATATCAAGAAATCGATGGATGGGAATCCAGGAAATCGGATCGATTATCTACAATCTGCGTTATGGTCAGACCGAATCAAATTTAAGAAAGCTATTGGGACATCACCATATAATTTAGTTTATGGTTTGCTAGCAAGAATTACAAACAAGATTGTAAGTTCAGCTTCTGAATTTGTACAAAGATATAGTGAAAAAACTGATAAAGATAGAAGTTTCATGACTTTGCTTGTTAAAAGAGAGATTGAAGTAGATAAAGTAAGGGATAATTTGTTATAGAATACATCTCAAGTTAAAATATGGTTTGATAGAAAGGCTTTGAAAAGAAATTTCAAGATAGGGGACCTTGTCCTATTATGGAATATGAAGAAACAAAATAAGTTTACATGGATTGGTCCCTTTCAAATTACAAAGCAATTATCAAAGGACACTTACAAATTATCAACTTTGGATGGCATAGAATTGTAATTTCCATATAATGTTTTGCATATAAAACATTATTTGGGACAATTGCATACAACTTGAAGATGTCCTTGCACAAAATAATATATGTATATACTATTAGGTAAATATTACTAGCAATATAGTATTAATCAATATGTTTAATTATGTTTTATTTAAATTAGAAAATAATTTTCCTTCAAGTAAGGCAAGTGGAAGCCTACAAGTGAAACAAGTGGAATTCTACAATTGTGACAAGTGGAGAAGGTGACTCATCCACCACTTAGTGAGGATTGTGACAAATGGTTAGAATGCCTAAAAATAAGGAAGCTTGGTTGAAGAC
>MNCI01015670.1:752720-783011 GCA_015680685.1 Gnetum montanum | reverse complement strand
TTTTGTTTAAATTGTTTAGCTAGTGGTTTAGATAGTATCATCCTTGGCATGTAATTTTGGGATTTTTAGATTGCTCTTATCATTCTTGTTGCCCGATAGGAAATTTCTATTAAAATTTTGCCATATAAGCACTTGTGTTTAAAAGCCTTAAGATCATTTTAGTAGTAAATTTTGTTATTGTGCAACATATGGGAACTGCTATTAAGATCGTTGTAAGAGAGCCTCTGCTTGTAGTCATGCCATTGAACGATTCAATAGTCAAGAGGGTTCAAAAAATCTTTGGTATTTTGATGGGACCAAAATAGCTTTATTTTATCTTTCAAGTGAATATCTATGATATTTCATTCAAAAATTGTCAAGTCTTTTGAAGGTTCTATTGAATGCAATTGTTGACATCCATTATCTAGCCAAAATGGAGTCTCGTACGTGGTAGTTTACGTAGCAATTTGTTTGGTAGCATAGTAGGATTATCTTGAAGAAATTGCTTATTTGAGCCTTGGAAGTTTGAACAATTCATAGTTATTGAATTTGGGATAGCTTTATTGTGAAGTGTTTACTCATGTCATTTTACCTTGTTTAAATATTTGAGGTCCATGCAAATCTGCTTTCTTTTTTGTCTATTTCCATCGAATCTTGCTCTATTTCTAGTTTTCTTGTGGAACTATCTCTTTCTCTGGGAAAAATTAGAAGTAGATTCGCAAATTTGTTCTCAAATGTTTTTGCAAAATTTTATTTTTTACAAGTAGGTGTTATAAGGATCGCGTAGACTAGGCAATTGAACAAAATAGGAACTCTCAACAACTCGCAATACTTGGCAAAGTTGGCTGAATCTCTTTAAAGTAAGTCATTTGTAGTTTACACACAATGCAGTCGTTTCATATTTCACAACCGCATGCTGCAACAACACACACACATACTCACATTAACTACTAAGTTTATTTGGAGGTATCTAGGCCTTGGTGTTGCCAGAGACCAGCAGGCACCTAAATCCTGCTCGAGGACACTCATTGGCGGTCGCATCCCAAACGGTCGCCAACACATAGTAGGTAGCAAAAGAAGAAGAAGAGCTAAAAATGAGAAATTGTAGAAGAATATAATAGGGATCCTTCCATTAGAAAGAGGAAAGTTTGCTTATATGATAATGAGGAGGAGTCACCACTTGATGAGGTGGTAAATAGAAAGACCTTGCCAATCCAAAAATATATGTCTAAAATTTTAGCCAAGGTAGATAAAATATGGGGTTCATTGGATGAAAAATTCCAAACTACTCTAAAAATCATAGAAGAATTAAGAGAGTAGAGTAGTGATCGTGATAACAAGAGGTGTAAAGAAGTTGAACATGCCTATCAAAGGGGTAAGGGCAAAGCTGATGTAGTAGTATAAGTTGTGGAGACTAAATTAGATGATGATGATGGGTGTAACGTCTACCATTATGAACATTTCAAGGGATGTTGTCACATTGTGTCACACTTGTAGGAATCAAGGGTGTACGTGCTCAATCCTAGATTAGTAAGGAGGTGGGCACCCAGAAGATTGCCTTATCCTCAAGGCAACCCTTGGTAGTTCCACTAACAATAAGCCTACTATTCAAGTGGAGCTCCAGCAAAACTGTATGAGCAATACTAGTAATGGGAAAATCCATAGTTGTGGGGGATGCCACCACCAAGATAGTAGTGCCCTTACTGACAACCAGATTCATATGGATACTATGTTCAACAACCCATTTCTCTACATGACTCTTCTAATCACTCCACCTTTAAACATTACTACTACCCTTTAGAGTATTATAAAGCTCATTCTCCATCTACTAAAGGGGAGTCCCCACATCCATATTATCCTCTTCATCCTTCTGCATATGTTCCTCCATCCTCAATACAAGGAGAAATTCTAGCTTAGCTACAATAACACAACACAACAAGGGCTGTTAACTTACAACCATCTCCTTAGCTAAGTGGTTTGGAAACTAGATCACAAAATAGACCTTTCTTTTGAACCAATAGCCCAACTAAACCCTCACATACACTTGTGGCTTATAACCCTACTTTTCCACCTTCCTATGCATCTAATCTATGCAAGTCCCCTTCAAACTAAACACATCCTAAAGTACATACCATTATGTTAACCCATGTGCTAATTGATTGGCTAAAGGTTGACCACCTTCTTAGGAAACTAGGTAATCCTATAAGTCCCCTTATTTGCCTTCAAATCACAAGGAATGAACATTGCAGGGCTCTTCTATATTTAGGTTTTGGTATTAATTTAATTTCCCATGAGATGTATGAAGCTTAGAACTTGTCTCCACTTAAGAATAGCAACATCTATCTTGAGTTGGCTAATCAGTCCATCACTATTCCATTGAGACTAGTAGAAGATATTATGACCACTGTTTGTGGACGGTCTTGTCCTACTAATTTCCTGGTAATCAAAGTTAACAATTCCAAGGAACACTTCCTAATCATTATGGGAAGGGCTTAGTTAAGCATTGTTGATGCAAAAATGGGCATAAGAGATCTTTCCCTAGAAATTTCCAATGAGAATGAATTTGGAAAGATTGAGAAGAAGATATTTCCATGCATCATGTATAGTAATACCAGCTGCAACTATGTGATCCATGAAAAGAGCATCCATTTCTACATGCACACAATGTGCAAATGCTTGTACATAGCAGCTACAAAATAAGAGGGCATCCAATGGCTGACCAAGGATCTTGAAAGCAAGACACTTTGCATGGAACCTACTGAGATTCTAACATGTGCCTATATTGAAATCATGGATGAACTGGATCAAGTTCATCACCAACTCTCTAATGATGTAAATGATGATACTAATTGGGGAGAGTTGGAAATCCCTGAAAATTTTAAACAAGATCCCTTAGAGTTGAAAACTCTACCTATTGAAATGGAGTATGCATTTTTGAAAAATGAAAAGCCAATAATCATCAATGTTAATCTTGCTCCTAAATAGAAATAGATGTTGTTGAGGGTGGTTAACAAATGGCCAACAGCCTTTGCTCGGTCATATCTTGAACTCACAAGGATTGATCTTAGGATATGCCAACATTGTATCTACACTGATCCGGCCATGAAGCCAAAGAGGCAGTCATAGCAATGATTAAACCACAAATTAAAGAAGATCATCAAAGAGGAAATCAAACAACACCTCAAGGTGGGGTTTATATATCCCATTGCAAATAGTGAGTGAATTAGTCCACTCGAGATTGTGCCAAAGAAAGGTGGAAAATGGTGGGTCTGCATCAATTTTTGACTATTGAATATGGCAACATTCAAATATCACTTTCCATTACCATTTTTTGATCAAGTGTTGGACACCATTTTTGGGCATTGCTATTATAGTTTTCTAGATGGTTATAGTGATTATAACTAAATCTAAATAGTGCGAGAGGATTAAGCCAAAACAACATTCATGAGTCTATGGGGGACTTTTTCATATCAAAAGATGGCTTTTAGCTTGTGCAATGTCCCTGCCACATTCCAATGCCTAGTCTTGAGTATTTTTCAGTAGCAGATTAGTAGTAGGGTGGAAGTCTTCATGGATGACTTCTCCACCTATGGACATTTGAGTGAGCCCTAAACCATGTTGAGAAAGTGCTCAAAAGATGTGTGAAGACCAATTTTTAGCTTAATTGGCAAAAGAGCCATCTAATGGTCTAGGAGAGCATTGTGTTAGGGCACAAAATCTCACAAGTAGGGATTGAGGTAGACCCTAAAAGGATTAGGATCATCTAAGGAATTACCTGTTAACCATAAACTATAAAAGATATCTAGTCATTCCTTGGACACATGGTTACTACCAAAGATTCATAGAGAATTTCTCTAATATTGCAATTTCATTAGTTGAGCTAACAAAGAAAGATGCTCTATTTGTTTGGACAAAGGAATGTGAAAATGCATTCCAATAGATAAAGGAAAAACTCATAAAAACTCCAATTCTACAAGCACCAAACTGGTCCAAACCATTTCATGTCATGATGGATGCATCAAATTCTACGTTGGGGGCTATGCTTACACAATTGGACAATAAGAAACACTCATATTACATCCACAATGCAAGTTGAAGCATTGTGGGTGCACAACTAAACTACACCACCACAAAAAAAAGACTAATGGTGCTGATGTATGCTCTAGAAAATTTCATGCACTATGTGCTTAGATACAAAGTGTTCGTGCACATAGACCATAGTACAATTTGCTTCCTAATGAAGAAGCCAATAGTAAGCCCTTGTATCATATGATGGCTAGTGATATTACAAGAATTAAATCTTATAATGGTAGACTGAAAGGGAACTAAGAATTCGATCACTGACCACTTATCTCAGTTATGATGGGACAACAAAGAAGAGGAAAGCCCATTATTTGATCAATTTCCTAATGAACTCCTCTTTGATGGGGCTATAATTAAACAATTTCCCACTGAGCCTAAATGGTATGATGGCATTCTTACCTATCTTCTCACTCAAGATATGCCACAAGCGCTGGACCACCAAAAGAAATAGTAATTTCTTCACAAGGTAAAATGCTTCATGGAGATCAACAGACACATCTAAAAGGTGTGTGCTAATAGTCTAGTTTGTTGGTATGCCCTTAATGTTGATCAACTACACATCCTCTAAGATGCTCATGAGGGTCCTTGTGGGGACCACTATGCAAGGAGACACACATCCATTAAGATCCTAATGGAAAGATATTACTGGCCAACACATTTCAAGGATGCTCATAAATTTATCAGATCTTGTGAATGTTGCCAACATGATGTTGATATGATCACTTGTATGGAGAAACCTCAGTAGTGGATTCAACCACTAGAGCCCTTCAACATCTAGGGCATTGACTTCATGGGTCCCATCACATCCATGTCAAATGAAAAGGCATACATCATTGTCACTACTGACTATTATACAAAATGGATAGAAGAAGTAGCCATCACTGATTGTACATCTTGTATTGATACTCAGTTTGTATAACAAAATGTTGTAAATAGGTTTGGTGTGCCACATGCATTAATTTCTGATAATGGAACCCACTTTATACGTACTACTTTTCATAATCTCATGCAACCCTTGGGGTTTGAGCATAAATTAATAACACCTTATCATCCCCAAGCTAATAGTCAAGCTGAGGTTACAAATAGGGAAATCACTAAGAGCTTAACAAGAATAGTTAGCAAATATAGGAGGGACTGGAGCATGAAACTCAACAATGCCCTCTAGGCCTACCACTCCACCTGGAAGCTCCCTATAGGCTACTCTCCCTATGAACTAGTGTATAGAAAATTGCTAACTCTTCTTATTCAATCTGAGCTTCATACACTTTTAACAACCTATGACCTTGACCTTGACTTAAGTCTAGCATAAAAAGAAAAATTAATGAATCTCAACCTGCTAAACAAAAATCAATTGGTGGCCCTATCATCTAATGAGTTGCACAAGGTATTTAGCAAAAAGCACCATGACCTTAGAATTAGGAAAGTCAAAGTTCAACTAGGAGATAAGGTTCTATAATAGAACCCCACACATGTGCCATAATGAACCAAGTTCTAAACACTATGGAAAGGTCCTTTTATTATTTTTGAAACTTTCCTTCTAGGGCCATGATGATCTACAAACCTGAGAGCCTAGATAAGAAACAACTGGTCAACATGCAACAAATTAAACCTTTTCATGAATATAAAGAAGCCAATGTTTGCAACACCTTCTCGAATGGACAACCACACTTGATTTTGTGAATCTCCTCATTCTAACTTAGTCATGGGGAAGATGTTCATCCATGCTAATCATATAAGTGGCTCCTCCATTTATCATCTTTTTGGTTTTACACATTTTTGTTTTACACCTTATTATTTTTACAAATTTTGTTTTACACCTTCTTTATTTTACATCTTTTTGTTTTTAGTTTATTAATTTTTTCCAATTTTTTTTTTACAACATCATTCGTATGTTTTATTTTTCTTGAATATTTTACAATTTCTCATATATTTTTCTTTATTTTTGTGTGATTTTCTTATTATGTTCAAATAATAACGTGCCTGATTACTAATTGGGTACAGTGTGGTTTGCTTGATGTGAGCATGTGTTATTTAGTTATTTGATTGTTAGTGTCTGGATTCTAGCTTTGAATTTTGTTACTGATAACTAAGACATGGTTTCTTTTTCATGAAACAAGAAATAAGTCCATGTCATCCACCCATCCACAAACTATATGGTCTTTCCAATTCTGGAAGTGTGAGGACCCTTTTCATTAATAAAACTTTAACAAACTTGTAACCTTGGTAGTTTTCAAACTTGGGAAGGATTCAAAGTTTTGAACATGGTGTGACTTCAAGGGGACTCAATACTCTTTGTACTCTTCTACTTACTAAGTTGCATGGGTGTGTTCATGGATTTCTTACCATTTTGTGTCGACTAATAATAGGAAGTTCAATAAGTCTTTACACGATGTGGTTCTCATTCAAGAAAAAGGATGGGAATTCAAAGCATACCCCTTTGACAAAATAAATGGGCTACAAGCACTAGGTATGGAACTAGAAAGACGTTACCTGTGCCTGAAGGTCCCCTCTAACTAAGGACCTTTCTCAGTTCTTTCTTCTCTTTTCTTCTTAAATAAGGATCAATGGTTGTTCTATGTGAGCACTCTTGTGTCTTGAGGGAATGGACTAGTCTTAGAGTGGTGATGCAAAGTAATTGAATGTGGTTGGTTTTGGTTTGGACCAAGGATGGATTTTATCAAGTCATTCAACCACAAAATTCACAAGGACTTCATGTGACCTTAATCAAGAACTCCATTTCACTTTTTCTCTCTCATCCATCTATCCTTTCCATGCCTCACCTCATTTCTAGCGTTCATGTCCTTATTCAATGTCTTAGTTTGATGTGTTAAAATTCTTAGGTAGTTTCTTCTAGGTTTTCATACTTAACTTTTTGCAACTATTAATCACCCACGGGACCTGTGGACTCCTTGGTTTGAGGATATGCAAGGGCAACAAAGGGCATGTGCCTACTTTGGGGAGGACCCACCTGCATGCCTTTTGGTTTGGTTAGTTAAGTTCTTTATGAGCCATTCTCACAATCAAATCCTTTTGTGTGCCTAATCAATGACATCCAATTGTATGCATCTTCATAATGTTTTTTAATGAAATCCTCTTTTTTATTGTTGTGAATTCTTTAACCCTCTTCAAGCCTTTTATTACATTTGGACTTTTCAAAATTTAATAATGGATCTCTTATCCATTTCACCCTATTTTTAGTCCTCTTGCTAATGCTATTAAAAAAATCAATTCATCATAATCACGACCTAGCCAAGTGTAACTGCGAACAAGATAAGGTACCTAAAATCTATAAGTTACACATGGCACACTAATCCGTGATTTTGTTGTGATTATAGTGGAAATCATAGACTAGAGGTAGGACTATCTTCACCAAGGAATTAGCAATAACATAATGTGATGAGGCCCCTTCATGATCATTGAATCTTCTCCCTCGTTTTTCAGCTACTAGAGGAGTTGGATGTTAGTTTTGGCTAGGGTTAATTTTATTATCATGAACATCCAATTTTGTAAAAGATTGTAAATCTGTACACTTGGGCACTTAAAATCTATTTGTTTCATTTGAGTTGGCTTGGATGTCAGTTAATAATCCCATACCTTCCCAATATTTTATAAGGGACTTATTCCTCCTTTTTTTTACTTGAGGATGAGTTTTCATTCAATCGTGAGGGTATGATGAAGTGTATTTTATCTAGCCCTAATATATTTGATATCGAAGCCCTGATATCATATACCTGATATTGGGGACCAAGAAATGATGTCCAATATCCAATATTGCAAAATGTGTGCTAGCCTATAAATATAGTGCTTGGGCATATACTTTTAAGAAATATTATTCATAGCATAGTAGAGCTCTTATAATTTTTCTTTCCTAGAGTTAGAATATTTTTCCAAAGTGCTTGTAGTAGGAGTCATTGAATGTATGGATCTTTATTCAAGCACTGTTGTCCCTAAGCACGATAATGTATGCAATAATAAAGAAAAGCTTTCCAATAAACCTTGCAGCACTTTGGCTAGATTAAATATTTTATTTATGAATTTAATGTTTTATGAAATTTCCCTTAATGTTTTCAATAATTAAGCTAATTAATTAATTAAGCTAGCCAGGTTAAATAGCAATTAATTAAGCACATAAGTACAACCACTTCAAGCATGCAAATGGCACTTGGTAATCCCAGTAACGCTAAATTTTTGGTAACCTAGCAACGTTATACATGTTTAGTTTGTGTATAGAAAGTGGAACCGAATACTTATGTTAGAAATAATTAGACCTTCATTAGTTAGTTAGATTAAATTAGCAATTAAATTACTTCATTCCCTTCATACTTTTATTTTAAGCACTCAAATTATAAAACATAAAACTAATAAAAATCATATGCCTTGATTACACTTAACCATACCTTTGTATATCACAAGTGTAATTGGGATGACAATGAATGACTATTAGGGCAAGTTCACTTCATAGAGATTGGTGTATAGGATAACATAGAATCCACGGAATTCAACTGGATCATGTGTGAACGCTTAGTGATTCATATGCTAAAGAGTAGGGGTATTCTCCACTCATCATTACCCAAAATCTCATGTAGTTGATATGCTTTTCTAGTTTCTCTTTCATTTAATGTCCACCAGAATTAACATTGATTGATATTTATAGGAGTCAAAGTACTAGGTAGGAATCTTAATGTAATTTTCATCAAAATGATTAGTTCTTCCCTTGTACCTAATTCTTTATAGGCTATTATTTGCATTGAATCACTTATTCCATGCTCATGGTTCATCTTGAATATATTCCATTTTTACTGATGATTCATCATTCATCTTAAATTGTGACTCCTAGTTCACTCTTGATTCTTTATTTATGCTAGCTCATAAAAGGCTCTGATACCACTTATAGCATCCTATTTCCAAATGTCATGACAAACATCAAATATATGCTATATTCAACATTTTATATATTTAACAAGACATGGGAAATGTAGAAGGTAATAAAAAATAATTATATTAATGTGAATATTAGAATTAAATAAGTATATTTAGGTCATGCTCTAAAATTTCTTAAGATTATCTTCCTTTGGCATCTATCCCTTGTACCTAATTCCTTATAGGCTATGATTTGCCTTGAATCACTCATTCCATGCTCATGGTTCATCTTGAATATATTCCATTTCTACTAATGGTTCATCATTCATCTTAAATTGTAACTCCTAGTTCACTCTTGATTCTTTATTTATGCTAGCTCATAATAGGCTTTGATACCACTTATAGCATCCTATTTCCAAATGTCATGACAAACATCAAATATATGCTATATTCAACATTTTATATATTTAACAAGACATGGGAAATCTAGAAGATAATAAAAAGGAATTTTATTAATGCAAATATTAGAACTAAATAAGTATATTTAGGTCATGCTCTAAACGTTCTTAAGATATATTCCTCTGGCATCTATTCCTTAAAGATAATCCAACATTGCTATTATATTAAGGCTTAGACCCAACTAGAAGGGGTGGCTAAGTCTTTTATCATTCACCATTATTGCCTTTGCAACTCCATGCCAATATGATCTCTAAGTTATAAATATAATTTGCTTGGGTAAAATCCTCAAAGGTTCCCTAAAGAGACATGCTCATAATTACAATGTACCTTTTCATTAATGGTCATTTTACAATAATTACAACTCCTAGTTCCAAAACATCATAATTTTGGTATGAAAACATGACACTAGCAAATATTATTTATGTTGTGAACTTCTCATGATCATAATTGAATTTGAATATACCTTGTACTTTGGACTAACACTAGGGTTATATGATGGATTATGATATATTGACTATATGATCTAATGATGATTATCATGACTAAGTAGGTTGTTCCAAGATTTATTAAATTTTTAAACAAAAAAAATAGTATAGTAGGTAGAATAGAGATGCTTCTAAGATGTATTGTTAATATTGTTTGTGATGAGTGGAGAGGTACCCCTACACTCAACCATATGAATACAAGCATTTCATGCGTGATCTGGTCGAACTCTGTAGATGGACTAGTTGTGGTATCTAGATAGTTATCCTTAGGTCACAATTCATTGTCTTCCCACCTAGACTAGTATGGGCTTTGTCACGTATGGTTTAGTCCAGAGTGAGGTGTATGATGTGTTTCTATGCTAATGCTACTCCTAAGGACAATGGAAGGTAATATTAACTAAGCTAAGAGAGAGAGGGTGAGAGAGAATCTAAGCTAGCCTAAGTGTGATGAGCATCTATTCCTTTAATCATCCGTACACATCCTGAACTTTGTGCATGGCTGTCATTGGGATTACCAAGCACATGGCCTAAGTATGCTACTGGGTTACCAAGTAGTTACACTTAAATGCTCATGATTAAATCATACACATTCTACGTTACTAGGAGATAAGGGTGAAGAGAGATTAATTATCTAGGAAAGCATTTAAAAATTTAACAATAATTAATTCCTATTTAGCTTAGTCCACATGCTGCAAGGTTTATTAGAAAGTTCGTCTTTATTTCCGTACAAAAATGTGTGCTCAGGTACAATTTGTTTGAATAAAGATCCGCTCACTTTAAGACTCCTGTTTTGGGCACATGGAAATTATTCTAACTATGGAATGGTAAAACTACTATAGTTTGGCTAAGTGTCTAAATCTAGATGCCTAAAATAGGGAAGGCTACCTCTTATTTATAGATGTTTTAGTAGACTGCAATATCGCGTACGCGATATCGCGGGGGCGGATGCGATATCGCATACACGATATCACATACATGATATCACGTACACGATATCATGGCTCATCATACCCCCATGACTGAATGAAGACTCGTCCTCGAGTTCCTTACAAAATATTGGGAAGGTATGGGATTATTGATTTGAATGATACTAATAGTGAATGGGGTGACATGTGAACGAATCATCATTACAATACATGACAAAATTAGTGTTCATGACAACAAGAGTGAACACTATACACATTTGACATCCAGCCTTATTTGGTAGCTGAGAGAGAGAGAGAGAGAGAGAGAGAAGAAGAAGTATGTTGCAACCGATGCCAAAATTGCACCTTCTGTTGTCCATCCATAACCGCGCCATCAATCTTGTTCCTTGCATAACTTCTCCAGTACTAGTCCATTCCAAGTGTTCCCTCCAGATCCAATCCATTGTTGTATCATTGTCATCTGCACATACAACATAGTCTTATATTAGCAAGGGTAAATGAATCATAATGCAGTTGATACCTTGCCTTAATGTAAGGTCCATTGGCTAAGTTGTGATATGGCAAATGCGGATTCTGAAGATATAACACTGGTGACTACCCAATGTGTAGGGGTTAACAGAAAATTAAAAAAATTGGACAAAGACCCCCATGACTAAGAGCAAACTTCTGGTAGCAATAGAATGGAAAAAGATAAGGAATAAGAAAGACAGGGAAAAAGAAACAATGGTGGCGTCAATGAAATGGATGTCAGAGGTGGAAATGAACAAAATAAATGTTGATTGTAGGAATGTTTAAGGAAAAGAAATTAACCAATGAACCAAATAGGAATGCCAATGGGTCCTCCCCAAAGTAGGCTCATACCCTTAATGCCTTGACAATCCCACATTCAAAGACTCAGTAGGCTCTTGAAATGTCATTTGGAAGAAAGAGTTAAAGTCTTAACCGCAAGAGTTTACCAAAAATAAAACAATGCATCAACCAAAATATGGACTATTGATACAACTGGCAATGAGGTAAACAATGGAGAAAGAACGATGGAAAGAAGAGAATGGAATGGAGTCTCAAGAATAAGGTGGTGTATAGCCCCTTATGTATTAATGGTTAATGTGACTTAGTATATCTCATTCCAAATCCAGCCTCAAACAAACCACATCCAGTGACTTCGCATTAATACATTCAGCTAATCCATCCACCTGAAGTAACAAGAATGCCTCCATCAAAGAGTCACCACCATTCCAACAAAATGAGAAAGGAGAAAGTAGGAAGCAAGAAAGGGCCTTAGTTAGAGGGAACATGTTTGTTTAGTTCCATAACCAGTGCTTCCCGATAATGGAGCAATGTCGAAATGGTAAGGAAAACTTAAGAAGAAAACATCCATGCACCCAAGAGAATGGCTAGCACAAATGCATCAAATACCCTTGAAGTCACACCCTTTTCAATCCTTGAGTCCTTCCTTAGTTTGAGAAATGCTCAGTCACCAATTCGTTGAGAGTTCTTATTATTGAAAGAAAGGGACTATATAGTTCCAAGCCAAGAGAGACCATAGAAATTCATGGATGCAGGGATGATGTGGACTCATTGCTTGTTATATCAAAAGAACCATATCTTAGTATCAATATTAAAACTCAAAGGTAAAAACCAAACATTAGGAATCAATAGAATACAATTCATACCACCATTAGAAGCACTTATTAGGTGACAAACCTAACAAGAAAAAACAACAAACAAAGATAAAAACAAAAAAAAACAAACAGTTACACAAAGAAATGAGAAAGTATAACGATGTTGCAAAACAAAAAAGTTGTAAAATTAAAGAGAATGAAAATTATTTATTAATCCTGCTTGTCATTAGAATGAGGGATATCCCCCATAACTAAACAGTTGAGGATGGCAAGGATTAATAAATGGAAGATTAGGATCCTTGCATGTTGAAAATATTGGGACTTGGTCATACTTACCCCATTGGGGTTCACACACTTGATTATAGTAAGTGTAGTGGGGCAATTTATAAGATGTGGTTCCCAGATAAAGAGTTGATCCACTATGATACTTGGGACCATAAGATGGTATGCAAGGATTAGGATGTTGCTCTCCATGGATATATTCATTGGGCCATATGGTTTTTGGAGTGTTGACTGGTGGCCCTGATGAAGTAACATGAGGCATTGGGCTCGAAGGTAAGGGTGCACCATAGGGTTGGACTTGTGCTAAGTTGGAGGATGCAGTGGCCTTGGAATTGTGTTGTCCCTTCTTAGGGTCATTTCTAAAGAAGGGACGCCTTTGATGTTGCTGAGGTCTCTCACTGCTATTAGCAATAGGAGCACAAGTAACGTTCATGGGTTTTTGCTGTGGTGCAAACACCTTAGGAATAGTTGGTGACAATGTAAAAGGAGGGAAAGGATGAGAATATTGAGGTTGAGGAGAAGTGTAAGGCACATAAGGTGGTGATATTTTTGGAGAGGACATGGGTGGACAGTACTTGGGGGAATGATAATGATGAGGTGAGATAGAGGATGCTGATCTTGTTGGAGAAACATGGTGTTGAACATAATAAGCATTTGGCATTGGGACATATGAATAGTATGGTCTAGTTGGCGGTGGCCTTCCCCACGACTTAGGTTTTTGCCATTTTGGTTGAACCTAATATTTCTGTATGAAATCTGGATGTAACATTCCTCTCCAATGCTCATGTAAATGTGACAAAACTGGACATTGGCCTTTGGGGTGATCTAAAATTGGTAGTTGAGTTCTTATTCTTATTATCTTCTACCCTTTGTTTCAATTGTTGCATGGTGTTCTGTCCTGTTTCTCGATTTGGCGTAACTCTATCTCCAATGATATCGATATATTCTCCACACTTTTTATGTGTCCATTCCAACATTTTATTGATCTTTTCCTCGACTTCCTCTAATGATTTTTGTACCAGCAAAGATGGTTCTTTCCCCTTGTGGTAGGTTGATTTCTCCTTTTTGTGATTATGGACCTTTGTTAAGTTGAGATTTTGGTCCCATTGATGTTTTTCAACACTCTCCCATCTAGCCATTTCTCCTTCTTCTTTTGCTACCTGCTTAATAAGCTCTTGTAATTAATGGGTTCATAGCTCATATAGTTGACCTCGAGCATACATCCCTAGGGTCTCCCTTATTTCATTACGAAGTCCATCTATGATATGGTACATTAGCCTCTCCTCGGAGAACCCATGGCCTGGGCAGTTGTTTAATAGTGCATAATATCTTTCTAAGACCATGTCCAAGGGTTCATGTTGCACTTGTTTCCATTCTTGGATTTGTCTCCTCAAGGCTGACACCCTTGCGTAGGTTTGATATCATTCGTTAAAGAGTTCTACCATTATTGGCCAACGTCGTATTGAATTTGGTTTTAACGATCTACACCATACTTTTGCTTGGCCAATGAGTGTCAGAGGAAAGAGATTAAGTTTTTTCCATCCATTATCAATATTGTTCCATGTACAGGCATCATAGAAGGCTTGTAAATGATGTTGCGAATCTAAATCATAGAAGGCTTGTAAATGAAAGTTGTTTAAATCGAGCCTGGGTAGGCAGCTTTCTTTACGATGCCTATGAGAGATTCGAATAGCCTCTTGTGTTTGTGTTTAGCTTGTAGTGGCCAGTAGGGGTTCATCATCATCAAGTAAGTTATGCTTTTATGTGTTGGGATGATGTTTCCTTCATTTATGTTGGAATTCTTGATTTTCTTTGTGAGCTCAATTTTTAGTTCTACGCTGATCCCTTGAAAGATAGTCATCCATGTTACAATCTGACCTTGAAGGAGTAGAGGAAGAGAAGGAACTATAAAACTTGTTATGACTTTTGTAAGTCTTCCAATCATCCCCAAGTAAGTTCTTGTTAGTTATTGAGAAGGTCCTAGGCCTTTCGAGCCTCCTTGTTCTATGGGATGTTTCATCCTCACTAGAGGTGTCAGAGTTGGATGACGAGAGTCTTTAATTATTGTTGGGGTGTTCATAAACGTAGGGGACTCTTGCATAAGGTTGATTACTCCAGACTTCATTTTCAGCATCAATTTTGTTGGTTCTCCAATGAATTGCCTCCTTAGTGGTTGCGGGATCATAGTCTTGTGAGAGAGACATGGTTATGAAACTATGTGTGAATTCATGTGTGAATTTATTTTTTTTTTGTAATTATTTATTTCTAAAAGATATATCATTAATTCCTATATAGTGACCTTGTATGATATAAGTAATCTAGATAACTAGCACTGTCCTCGGCAATGGTGCCAATGATGAGTGGAGAGGTACCCCTACACTCAACCATATGAATACGAGCGTTTCATACACGATTTGGTCGAACTCCGCAGACGGACTAGTTGTGGTACCTAGACAGTTATCCTTAGGTCACAGTTCGTTGTCTTCCCACCTGGACTAGTATGGGTTTTGTCATGTATGGTTTAGTCTAGAGTGAGGTGTATGATGTGTTTCTATGCTAATGCTACTCCTGAGGAAAATGGAAGGTAATATTAACTAAGCTAAGAGAGAGAGAGGATGAGAGAGAATCTAAGCTAGCCTAAGTGTGATGAGCATATGTTCCTTTAATCATTCGTACACATCCTGAGCTTCGTGCATGACTACCACTGGGATTACCAAGCGCATAGCTTAAGTACGCTACTGGGTTACCAAGTAGTCACACTTAAATGCTCGTGATTAAGTCGTACTCATTCCGGGTTACTAGGAGATAAGAGTGAAGAGAGATTAATTATCTAGGAAAGAATTTAAAAATTTAACAATAATTAATTCCTATTTAGTTTAGTCCACATGCTGCAAGGTGTATCAGAAATTTTGTCTTTATTTCCATACACAAATGTGTGCTCAGGTAAAATTTGTTCAAATAAAGATCCGTTCACTTTAAGACTCCTACTATGCGCACATGGAAATTATTCTAACTCTGGAATGGTAAAATTGCTATAGTTTGGCTAAGGGTCTAAATCTAGATGCCTAAAATAGGGAAGGCTACCTCTTATTTATAGATGTTTCAGCAGACCGCGATATCGCGTACGTGACATATCGTGGCTCATCAGTTTATTTAGTTAAGAAACCTTTATAAAATTTAGTGTAGGTAGAAAATATAGATAATCATATGTGGATGAATATCTATTACTATCATGGTTGCACTTTTCTTGATATTTGTTATTTTTCAAGCATAAATATTTATGGAACAAGAAATGGGTATTGCCAAAATATGAAATTTCAAATCATGGTTTCTATTTATTGTTACCCTAGAGATACTACACTTTATAATGTTATATAGTTATCTAAAATTTTTTCTTTCTAACATTTAAACAAAGATATTAACGAATTTATAATAAAAGAAGTACTTTTGTTAGAAAATAGGTTGCATAAGAATAGAAAAAAAAAGTTAATCAATTAATAAAATCATCATGAACCTCATAATATGTTTTATATATTGGAAAATTTTATTAAAAATATAAAAATTAGAGGTGTAAAATGAAAGATCATGCCTTTGAAAAGTAAATTTGTAAGTATTTGATGAGATAATGTAATGAATTATGATCCCAAATATTTGAGAAAACTGATGACTTTTCATATTTTCATGTTAAATAATGTTGCCCCATGTTGCCTTGATTTCTCATTTTTAAAGGAATTGAAATGATTTGAAAAATAAAAAATGATGAAAATGATACTAAAATGAAGAAGGCTTTGTACCCAAATTTAAGATTCTCATAGACTCTTTTTTATCACTTCTACTTCTATCAAGTGTTCATGGGTAGTGACTTTAAAAAATAACTAATTTATAATGTTGTTTCAAACCTTATATAGTTATTTTATGAATTGTTTTTGGAAATCATTATGTAAAATGATGAAAAATAAAGGGTAAATGACAAAAATTCATCCTTAAATAAAAAATTAAATTAAGGTTTTGATGTGAAAATGTACTTGATAATGATGACACAAACCCATGATGTATTATGACCCCACTTGATGTATTATGGCCCCTATCCATTTCTATAAGTAAGAGGCCCCTTCTCTCTATTGTAAGATGACAACATTGATGAATGAAAGAACCTTTGATGAATTAATGATGTTGATGAATTAAATAAAAAATAATTCCACTACCTTGTATAAGGTTTTCATTTTCCTTTTCCTTTATCTTAACAAAAAAAAATATTAAAGGTTTTTTCCTCTTTTTAATTTTTATCTAGAAGTTCATATATCACTAGATCCATGTGACTTTATTCACAAATTTCTTTATTGGATCTACTTCAACAATAGTTTTCAAGATAGTTATTTTAGCTTTAATACAATTTTTTTGTTTAGTGATTTCTTTCACTTCATTATCATTTTTATTTGCTTCAGTCCTACCTTATAGGTAGCAAACTTAGTTTCTAATGCAATGATCTTTTAATATATATCTTCCATATGTAGTTGCAAATTTTTAATTTATTGTATCATTTCCTTATATATCCAAGCTTCACTATTTTGCTTTGAACTTTTAGAACTTGAATTATTTTAGGGTTTTTTCATCATCCTATTTTGAAATTTAAAAATAAGAGGGTTTGCTTACATTCTCATATAAATATGATCACTTAAAGCCTTCTTTAGGAATCTAGATATAATTATTGTAAGGTGCTCCTGTCACTTTGCTCTCACTTGATGGCTTGAAATTCAATAGGTACATCCCAAAACATATAACAAATATGGCATATTTGAAGAATTATATAAGAAGATAATAGTCCCTAAGTGTAATATCGATGGGAAAATTCTTACCTATTAATTCTTATGAAATAATCTTGGCCTAAAGGCCAATCACTGCTTAGCTTAGAAAATAAATAATTACATCATAATGCTAGACCAAGAGATAAAATTTTTCATGAGAATTATTATTTTGGTCAAGATGCCAACTATTTGGCTTTTTTATGGAAAATAAATACTTATCATAATGTTGAGTTAAGAGATGAACTTCTTTATAAAATTATCATGGATACTTAATAGCTTAGCCAATTAATAACTCAAAATTTAAAACTCAACAATTACAATGGCTAAAATTATTTAACACTAGTTTTGATTTTTTTTTCAACATAAAAGTTAATTTTCAATGAATCAATTTTTGGATTTTATGAATTTGAAAAAGAAAAAGATTCTTTTTGCTAAATAACAAATATATAGCTAAAATAGTGTACTAACCATTTGAGCAACCTATCATTACCTACATGAGACCTTGCCATCTTGGTGTGGATACTAAAAATAGAAGAATGTCAAATTAATGTCATTTATAAATGAATGTCAAAACAGCAGAACCCACATGACATAAGAGAAATGAATGAGACATGAAATCGATAATGAAAAGTACGATGGAAACCCGAAAGCCCACAAGACATCATCACTAGCACCAAGCAACCATTTACACATGGATGATCTCAAAACTGTGAGCATAAGAAAAGTTGAAAAGGAAATAGGAATTCATGAAGAAAATTATGATAGAAACGCTATCCACAATAAATGAAAACGCAAAAACTAATCAAAGAAATTAAAAATCACAACAGAACGATTAATGGTAAAGCCCACTAAATCAAAAGACACGTGACGAAAGAAGGTTGCCAAGTGATGAGTGGCGAGGTACTCCTACACTCAACCATACGAAATGAGTGTAGCACACACGATCTAGTCGAACTCTACAGACTAAATGCCTAAATGCCTCATGGAACACTTGGGGTTAATCATTCATTGTCTTCCCAGACTTACTTGTTGTTGTCACGGTGTATGGTTAAGTAAGTCTGAGGTATATGTTTTTTTTGGTCTTTTCTAATTTTATGTCTTCTACGCTAAGAGTAAAGGGTTGAGAAAACTAGCTAACTCTAACTAATGTCCTAAGTCTAAATTAAATAGCGTCAGCATCTGTTCCCACTTACCATACACACCCTGAACTGTGAAACTATGGCTACCAAACACTAATCATTACTAGGATCACCACACGTAACGCATGTGCTCGAAGTGGTCGTACTGAGGCACCTAACTAGCCTAAGTGTGATGAGCAGCCAATTCCTTGACTAGCCATACACATCCGTAGATGCTCATAATCAAGTCGTACTCGTCCCACGTTCTAGGAGATAAGGGTAAGAGAATCTAATCGCGATGAGTAGCCTATTCCTTGGTTAGCCATACACATTCGTCAATGCTCGTAACCAAGTCATACCCATATCGTGTTACTAAGAAAACAATAAATAACATTAAATAAACCTATCCATGTACTGCAAGGTTTATCCACAAAGCTTGTCTTTATTGCCGTACACAACTTGCGTTCAGGTACAAAGCTGCTCGAATAAAGAACCATTCACTTGGGAACTCCTACTGTGGGCACATGGAAAATATTCTATCTCTGGGGTGATCAATCTACTAGAGCTTCGCTACTTCTAGCCTAGGATGGGAAATGAGGGGAGTGTTGCCTCTTATTTATAGATTTGGTGACAGACCACGATATCGTGTACGCGATATCGCAAGGACGACGTGATATCGCGACGGCCACGATATCGCATACGCGATATCGCAGTGCATGCGATATCGCGTCTCATCATACCCCCATGACTAAATGAAAACTCGTCCTCGAGTTCCTTACAATAATATCAGGTAGGTATGGAATTATTGAGAGGAATGGAACTAATGGGATGACATGTAAATGGATCATTATTACAAGACTTGACAAAATTGGTGTTCATGACAACAAGGGTGAACACCTTATTACAATGACATCAGGCCTTTGTTGGCAACTTGAGAGAAAGAGAGAGAAAGAAGTGTTGCTGCTGCCAACGCCAAGATTGCGCCTTCGTTGTCCATCCATAAGCATGCTATCGATCTTGCTCCTTGCATAGTTGCTTCAACGCTACTCCATTCCAAGTGTTTGCTCCAGCTCCAGATCCAATTCGTTGTTTATTTAATTGCCATCTACACACACAACATAGTCTTATATTAGCAAGGGTAATTGAATCATCATGTAATTAATACCTTGCTTCGGTGTAAACTCATTGGCTAGGTTGTGGTATGGCTGATACGGATCTGGGAATATGTTAATGATGACTACCGAAGGTGTAAGGAGGAAGAAAATCAGAAATTTTGGGGCTAGGAGAAAATCGAAAAAATCAGGCCCCATACCCCCATGACTAATCAGGAACCTCTGGTAGTGTTAGAATGGAGAAAGAAAAGGAGTAAGAAAGATAGGTAAAAAGAGACAACTATGGCATCAATGAAGTGGATGTCAAGATGGAAATGAACAAAAATAAAATTAATTGCAAAATATTAAGGAAAATAATTTAACTAAGGCTCCAAATAGGAATGTCAGTGGGTCCTCCCCAAAGTAGGCTCATATCCTTAATGCCCTGACAAACCCACATTCAAAGAGTCCGTAGGCTCAGGGAATGTCATCTGAAACAAGAGTTAAAGTCTTAACCACAAGCATTTACCAAAAAGAAAACAATGCATTAACCAAAATATATACACTAATGATACAACCAATAATGAGGGGAGCAATGGAGAGAAGGATGGAGAGAAGAGAAATGGAATGGAATCCCAAGAACAAGGTGGTGTACAGCCCCTTATGTGTTTGATGATTACTGTGACTTGGGAAATCTCATTCCAACTCTGGCCTCAAACCAACCACATCTAGTCACTTTACATCAAGGCATTCGGTTAAACCATCCACTTGAATAACAAGAATGCATATCCAAAGAGCCACCACCATTTCGATGAAACAAAGGAGAAAATGGGAAGCAAGAAGGGCCTTAGTTAGAGGGAACACTTTTGGTTCCATAACCAGTGCTTGTAGCCCAAGTTTATTCGTCTAAGGGGTGTCCTTTGAATTCTCACTTGGTTATTTTTTTTATTTTTATTTTTTTTTGTTTTGTGTTTTTATGTGTGAGACCACACCATGCAAAGACTTCTTATTTTTATTGTCTCAACTTTTGATAATTGGGTAACATCAGAATGGTAAGAAAACTCAAGAAGAAACATTCAAGCACCCAAGAGAATGACCAACACAAAAGCATCAAGTTCCTTTGAAGTCACACACTTTTCAATCCATGAGTCCTTCCTTAGTTTGAGAAATCCCCAGTCATCGATTCGTTTAAGTTCTTATTAAGAAGGGGACTGTACATTTCCAAGCTGAGAGAGACCATAGAAACTAGTGGATGGATGGATGAAGTGGTCTCATTGCCTACCATATCAAAAGAAACATACCTTAGTATCAACATTATGACTTAAAGGTAAAAACCAAACAGTAACAATCAATATGAAAACAATTCATACCATCATGAAGAACACTTATTATGGGACAAACTTATAGGGTGGATCACACACACACACACACAAAATTGAAAAAGTATAACGATGATGTAAAACAAAAATGAGAAAAGTTAAAGAAATTTGTAAAACAAAAAGTAGAAAAGTTAAAGAAATTTGTAAAAAAAAATGTGTAAAACAAAAATGTTGTAAAACAAAAACGTGTAAAACAAAAACTTAAAAGAACTGAGAGCCCCATATGATTAGCATAGGTGGCCATCTCCCCCATGACTAAGTTGTAAGGGAGAGATCCGAAATAATGAGCATTTGTTTGAATTTCGTAGAAGTGTCCAACTTCTCCCAATTCATGATCTTAGATTGAGGGGTGAAAGTTGGCGACGCTCATATTTCAATGTGTCTATGCGTTCATTGTTGGCATGGGTATCCTCAGTTCGTTCCATGCACATTTCTCTGCTCCTTTGAGCTGTCAACCATGGGGTGTCTACTACTAGTTTTGTGGTTGCTACATACAGGCATCTTTGGTTCAAAGTTTCATGGGCACACCTGTTACATGGAGGCATTTCCTCCATGTCATCACTCGATGAATCACTATATGTGATGCATGGAACTTTCCTCTTCTTGATCTTTCCACATATGTTTATCTTCAAAATTTCCAAGGAAAGATTGCGGATCCTACGGCATGCATCTACTATACTAAGCCATGCCCTTCCAATTATAATTGGGAAGTCCCCTTCGTTTTTGTTAACTTCGATCACTAGAAAATCAGTTGGGTAAGACCAACCACACACAGTGGTAATGATGTCCTCCACCAATCCCAAGGGAAGGGTGATGGACTGGTCTGCCAGCTCTAGTTGAATGTTGCTCTTTTTGAGTTGGGGCAGGTTCCAAGCGTGATACGTCTCTCATGAAATTAAGTTAACCCTAGAACCTAAGTCAAGAAGAGCCCTATGTGGTTTATTTTCGGTAATCTGCAAATAGATTAAGGGGCTCCCAAGGTTAGTTAGTTTTCTGGGAAGGTGGCCTACCTTGATCCAGTCGATTACAATATGCGTTAACATAACCGTATGCATTATGCTCTGTTTTTGGACGGAAGGGTGCTCCGAGGTGTTAGATGGTGGAGGAGTGTACATGGCCTCAACCACTTGTTGTTGCGAGAGTTTGTCTCGGCTTTTGGTTTTGAAGTAAGGTCTTCTCTTTTTATAGTTGTCAGAACTAGCAGCAGGTTGGATATTTATAGCTCTCGCAGTGTGACGTTGCTATGGTTGAGGAGGAAGTTCCCCTTGCATTGTTGGAGCAGGAGGTGTTATGGGAACTACTTGTGGTGGAAGAGGTGCGGATGGATTAGGAGGATGAAACGAGTGTGAGATGTCTCCCAAAGGAGAAGGAGTCCTTCTGAAGTACTCCCGAACTTGGTAGTGACAATTGGGGGTTGCGTGACCCATAGAGTCACTTGGAGAAATCGACTACTGCACATAATAACCATAACGATCGGGCTACCGGTAAGGATACTGTTGTGTTGGCGGTGGCATCCCCCATGACTGTGGGTATTGCCACTGCTGATGTTGTCCGATGGGCTGTGGTGGAGTTCCACTTGGATAATACCTTAGTGGTTGGTGGAACTGCCTTGGGTTACCTTGTGGATAAGGTAACCTTCGGGGTGTTTGCCGTTGGTTGAGTCTTGGATTAAGCGCATACACCCCAGACTCCTATAGATGTGAGATAATGGGGCAACATCCCTTAGGATGTTCATAGTAGCAGATCCCATATCCACTATCATCATCTGAATCAGAATCCTCAGCCACATCGAAGTTAGTGATTTTTTCCTTACCCTTATTATGTGCAGGGCTTAAATCTCTCCACTTTTTCTTACCTTTGTCACTATTTTGTTCTACCTTAGACTCTTCTACAATTTTCAAGACTGTTTCAATTCTTGAGTCTAAGGAATCCCATATTTGGTCTACTTTGGACGATACCTCGGTTGTTAACTTTTGGATCAGCAAAGTTTTCCGATTCACCAACTCTTCAATTGGTGACTCATCCTCTTCATCACAAAATTTCACTCCCTTCTTTCGAAGGGAGGGATCACGGTTGTACTCTTCCGCACTTTCCCTTTTTCGTAGCTCACCTTCTTCGTTTGCTACTTGCTCCAACAAGCTACATACTTCATGGGCTCTAAGTTGTGATAGTCTCCCTTGGGCATAAGTCCCAAGGGTTCTTCTAGTTTCATTCCTTAGCCCATCCACGATGTGGCAAAGTTGATCCCGCTGAGCATACCCATGGCCTGGGCAACGATGTAACAATGTGTAATAGCGGGCCATGGTAGCATCCAAGGGTTTGTGTGTACCTTGCTTCTAGCCTTCGATCTGCTTATGCAAATTGGACACTCTAGAGTACGTTTGATACTTTTCGTTGAACAATTCTAGCATCGTACTCCACCTCCTGATGGTTTCTGGTTCTAAGGACCGGTACCAGCTCTTTGCTTTTTTAGTGAGTGTCCTTGGGAACAACTTAAGTTTCTACCACTCACTGTCTATATTTTGCAAGGCACAGGCATCATGGAATGCCTGTAAATGATTTTGCGGATCAACATTGTATCCCCCTTCAAACCATGGGATGTTGTTCATGTCTAATCGTTTGATCCAGCTATCCTTTAAATGCCTTGTGGGAATCCTAACTACCTCCGTGATGTCAAGCATACTTTGGGTTGCAAGTAGGGCCTCGTCATGATCGTCTCTTTCATGACACCTGTGATGTCTGTGTTGTTCCCTACTCTCCCTATGTCCTTGCCCTTGTCTTATCTCTCGACCTTCCTGTCGAGGTTTTTCATCCTTTTTACTTTTATCCTCACCTTTATGTTCATGGTGGCTATGCCCAGATGTGGAAGGAGAGGATGAATGATGGGAAGAAGGGGAAGAAGAAGGGGAACCATCGCCATGACAATGTTTCTTGCCTTCTCTTCGGCTGTTATGGCCCTGATCGTTGTGACGATCAAAGTGCCCACCCTTAGCGTGAGTGGTTGTTCCCTCTGTGAACAGCTAGTGTTCACGGGCATCAGAACTAGGGATATGTATCGTTGATAGTAGGTTCTGATACCTGTCCTCCTCACCATCGTTAGGAGGGGGAACATCCTTTGCTAAAGAACCCGTGATAAAGGATTCCTCATCTCCTATTTCGCTAAGGACGTGCGGGGCTTTGCCCTTCAGAAAGGTATGTTGACTCTCCTACCTTAAGTCCCGAATACGTTGGGCATCTATGGAATGATAATCCCTTGTGTCAAAGTCATCCATAACGTATTCTGCAAATAGTTCTTGCATGCTAATCTGTGCTAAGGCATGGAAAAGCATGTTAGGGACTGATTGCTCTGGGGGTAACACAATGTTACCTTGCAAATCTCTCCACCGCAACTGTTCATCTTGATAGAGAACAAAAGTAAAATTAGGAATCTACTCATCGGGATGAGTATATGTCATCCTATATTTTTGAGGCACTGGTTGATTTTGGTTATGTTTTCTATCTTGCCGACTGTCTCGTGTGTGGTCCTTAGGTGGTGAGTTGCTCTTATGAGAAAAAGGCATTTTGATCGGTGTGCTAATTTCACAATTATATAATTTTTTTCTTAATTAACCTGAAGGTTAGTTAAGGGTAACAATGATGTGATTGATATCCCTTATGTTCTATTCGGCGCATAAACACTTAGTCCCTGGCAATGGTGCCTATGATGAGTGGCGAGGTACCCCTACACTCAACCATACGAAACGAGCGTAGCACATGCGATCCAGTCGAACTCCGCAGACTAAATGCCTAAATGCCCCATGGAACACTTGGGGTTAATCATTCGTTGTCTTCCCAAACTTACTTGTTGTTGTCACAATGTATGGTTAAGTAAGTCTGAGGTATATGATTTTTTTGGTCTTTTCTGGTTTTATGTCTTCTACGCTAAGAGCAAAGGGTTGAGAAAACTAGCTAACTCTAACTAATGTCCTAAGTCTAAATTAACTAACATCAGCATCTGTTCCCACTTATCGTACACACCCTGAACTGTGCAACTATGGCTACCAAACACTAATCGTTACTGGGATCACCACACGTAACGCACGTGCTCGAAGTGGTCGTACTGAGGCACCTAACTAGCCTAAGTGTGATGAGCAGCCGATTCCTTCACTAGCCGTACATATCCGTAGATGCTCGTAATCAAGTCATACTCATCCCACATTCTAGGAGATAAGGGTAAGAGAATCTAATCGCAATGAGTAGCAGATTCCTTGGTTAGCCGTACACATTCGTCAATTCTCGTAACCACGTCGTACTCATGCCACGTTACTAGGAAAACAATAAATAACATTAAATAAACCTATCCATGTACTGCAAGGTTTATCCACAAAGCTTGTCTTTATTGTCGTACACAACTTGCGTTCAGGTACAAAGCTGCTCGAATAAAGAACCGTTCACTTGGGGACTCCTACTGCGGGCACATGGAAAATATTCTATGTCTAGGGTGATCAATCCGCCAGAGCTTCGCTACTTCTAGCCTAGGATGGGAAATGAGGGAAGTGCCACCTCTTATTTATAGATTTGGCAGCGAACAGTGATATCGCGTACGCGATATCGTAGGGACAACACAATATCGCGATGGCCATGATATCAAGTATGCGATATTGTGGTGCATGCGATATCGCATCTCATCACCAAGGCACGTGCAAGGATCATCATCCTATTATATCATAGAGTTAAATCAACGATATCTACTTTAAGAAGAGACTCGTCCATGAATTGTGAAGCAAGATAATTTGGACATTCGTTCCTAACTCTGTAAAGTTCAACAGCAACAGCGTTTGACATGTATTTGAGTGCGATCCTAAAATCAAGGGGACTTAGCACCTAAACATCGTTGTCTGCCTCTGGTAGGTTGGACATGTATGGACAACAAAATTGCAATTGCAAGAGAGAGAGACACATGTGGCCTGTCCTCCCATTCTCATCACTCCTCGGACTTTTCCCCAAACGTCTAATCCTCAGACTTCACTCTTGTTGTTACTCATATGATACACACATCCACCATTTAAGGATATGACAAAGATTTAAGAATAGTCTTAGGAAATGACAAGCAGTATTAAAAAGGATGCTTTTTTAATTAAGAGGCATAACCAATAAAAAACAAGCTTTACAAAGATATTTATACACACATATGCCAGCTTCAAGGAAATGATAGAAAATAAACCTTACAACTTATGATATTTAGGAACTATTCATAGAGATGTTAAACCCTACAATTGGGACCTTTCTATCAAGTCACTATATGGTCAATCAAGAAAAAAGTTATTTGAGCATGAGTAGCTATGTTTGAGCATTCAAAAATAACTTTTTTCTAATATCATAAAATGTATCCATGAATTCATGGGCACTTATGATATAAAAATGTATTTCCACATAGATGCATAGTTTGGAACTACCATTAGCAAAAATATTTATTAAAAAATATTTTTTTAAATGAACTTAAAATAAAAATTAAAAATGCACTATACAATATTATTGTTAAAGGCTAATATACTAACATATGAAGTTGATGTAATGTACTAATTTTTAACTTACTATTGAAGTATTAAACTTAGCAACAAGCTCTCAACAAGAGGTAATTAGACATAGAAATATGGTTATAAAAATAGGACATTGAAGATTTAGATGTAATAACAAATAGTCAATAAGCTTGTGGTATACTTAAAAGAAAAAGTTATTGAATAAAAATTAAATAAGGTTGAAAATTAAAAGAAGTACCATTTCTATTGTGCAAATATTGTAGAAGGTAATTTTGATAGACATGTTAATGTATACATATATAATAAAAATATTGATAATCAAAATATGGGGGCATTCAAACCCTAAACAACATGATACATTAGTAATTACAAAGGAATATAATGATGCCTCAAGGGTGACTCCAATTTGCAACCTACTAATTGTAAATCCTTGTCAAATAATGAGCTAACCACTTAAGCCACCTCTCATTGACTATATACAACATCATCATCTTAGAGTGAACACTAGAAATAGAAATTTGTACAACAAGGTAATTAAGTATATAAGGCATGACTACTAAAAGGAGTAAAAGAAAAACAACACACCATATTGGAATACGATGTAATTGATTTTTTAATATTCAAATAATATATTACAAGTAAAATTTTATATGAATTATTTAATATATCACTAGACCCCACTTTGTTGGGACAAGGCTAAGATGATGATGATATTAAAACTATATTCAAGCTACTTGATTATTAAACAACATTAATATTGATAAATATTAATATTAATTAGGATAATTTAACTTTACGGATCCATTATTTTCTCATGGATAATATGGTACAATGTAGTGAAACCTTTTCATGATCTCTTTGCATGAACTACTTCGCTTTAAAGATTGTGGTTATGGGGATGTTGCAACCCGAAATAAGTGAAGCATAGGTACATCCCAATATCTATAGAAATTTATAACTCAATGCTATCTTGTAGAATTGAACTCGTGACTTGAGGCCAAGACTTGTACCACTAGGCTAACACCTTATTGTAAAACACTATGGTTATGACTCTCATAAGCAAACACATAATTATACTATAGCCACCAAAAATACCATGTATTAGTTTGCCTTAAGCCATAGCTAGTGCCTTACAACTTGAACCTTGGAGGTAAAATTACCCTTACAAATTAAAATTGATTTGATTGATTTAATGAAAATTATTAGTAACAAAATTTTAGTTTTACCAATTACATGAATAAAAAAAATGATAGAATACAAGATAAGGGGGTGTTTGAATTTGAAAAGTAGCATTTACCTCATAAATATTGTTTCCCTAGATTTGTTTATAACTTAGCATTATCTATATGAATCAAATCCATGACTTAGAGCTTTCAAATCAAGTCTTAAACCTCATTGTGTAAACCAAATAAAGGTGAAGATTAAAACCTATTCCCTAACTAACAAGGACAAATAAAAAAAACAATTAACAATTAAAATGAAAGGTTGAACGTGGAAGTGCACAAGCCATAATGCACCACGCGACCATTGACACATGGATGTTTGGAGATCTGAACACATGAATACGTATAAAAGAAATGACGACCGTAGAAACGATACGCACAACACATAGATAAAAACGCCAAAAGAGACCAAGACAATTTAAAATCACAACGAAACGAGTAATGCTAACGCCCACCAAACCAGCAGACACGTAAAAACATAAAACATAAAAGAAGGTTGTCAAGGAACCAAGGCTCCTTGTCGTTTTGTAGGACGGTTAAAATTACGGCAGAGATAACGATATCTACTTAAAAGAGGAATTGTAAACCAAGATAATTTGGGAATTTCCAAACTATGTAAAGTTCAACAACGTTTGAGTTTGACAAGCGAACCTCAAGGCAAGTCTGGATGTCGCCGTTGCATATGTCTGCACAAGTCAAGATAAAATGCAAAATACACAGGATACATAACATGTCATTCAAGGGTCTAAGGGAGACAAAAGAGTGCTGTAACACATAAAACATTCAGGCCCCAGTCAAGGAAATGACAAACAGTGCTGCTGCTTAGAGCACCTCCCACATAAGTAAGGGTGACCAGGAAGAGTTTCAGCTGCAGCGAATGCAACTATATTTTTTTAAAAGTATAGTATATAAAGGAAAAGAACCTGTGACGAAGTTGAAGATCCAGATGCAAAAGTTGAAGGCAGGCAGGCAGTGCGGGCTTAGTGCAGTGGTGAAGAGGATACGAGGTGCTCTCTCTTGGCCTGTACAGTCTGGATCGTTGCCTTAACGTAGCCTTCCCCCTGTTCCCTGCTTTCTCCTTCAGTTGGAGAAAGAGGAAGAGGATGTTCTCTTGGTTGATACGGTCCGGTCCATACGCGAGTTTGTATAGCATTTTTATTTGTAAGTTACGGATTTTGATCCTTGGTAACGCTCGTGGTTATGCTCATGAAAATTGCAGAAGAGCGGTGAAAATTTTCCTACCTTTGTTTTGAATAAGATAGCATGTTGCCCGTTCAGTTTGAAATTTGCTCGTTTTCTTAGATGATAGGCAGGGCAGGTTAAATCAGCAAATCAGCTGATTGCTGTAAATATTCTTATTACACCATTATCGCTTCCAAGCTGAAATAGTATGCTTCCAAGCTGAATTTTAATGGCAAAATGTGTTGAATCCGTAAAGTATCAAGTTCAGGAAAGGTTTTTAAATTTCTTGAGTCTGATTTAACAAGGATCCACACACAGTGGACGATGTTGCCTAAAAACTTTCAATGAAACCGCTATGTGGTTAACGCAAGGAAAAAAAAAAGGTTTTACAAAAAGACACTTTATCAAAGAATTCACGTGGGAATTGGTAAACACCGGTCCGTGGCAGGAGTAGCGTGGATGTAGGTTGCACATGCTCGGCAGAAAATGCGCTATAAATGAACATGCTCATCACTTCAGAATTGGTGGGAGTGGAGCTGAGAATTCAATACAATACAAGATTGAGCAAAGAAGAACAAGATACGATGATGGCAGGAGCAGGAGCAGGAGCACCAAAATTCACAGCGTTGGTGGTGGTTGCCTGCGTTGTGGTTTCCCTCGTCGTTGACGCCGATCGGGACACTGTCCATTTTAATGCGAACAGTGGAGATGCGGAAGCTTTCCAAGAGTTTATGAAGAAGCTGCGAAGTAGGCTGTCGGAACAAGGAAGCAGAGGACCTAACAACGCCTACGAGATACCAATTCTGCGGCAGCCCATGAATGACGGGAAGTTCGTAGGCGTGGATTTGACGGGCTCTGAGTACACCCTCTCGCTGGCCCTGCAGCCGGACAACGCTTACGTGGTGGGTTACTGTGCCTGTGATGATTCACCTGCGCGAGCCTACTTTTACAAAGACATCCCAAAAGAACGAGTACAGGGAGTGTTCCCCCAGGCTAACAGTGTTAGAACGTGGCTTTACTTAGAAAGCGGCTATCCGAATCTTCAGAAAAAGGGAGGGCAGAGGCGGAATATCAAGTTAGGGCGCACGGAATTCTTAGCAGCAATCAACAGTCTCTGGAAATCGGAGCCCAAGGATGATATCGTAATTGCTAAATCGTCGATGGTGGTGATTCAGATGGTGGCGGAAGCGGCCAGATACAGATTCATCGAGGCACGGGTGGCAGAGTCTGTGACCTTAGAAACAAGTTTTAAAGTAAACCAATTGGGGGGGGGGGGGG
>MNCI01015670.1:728094-743418 GCA_015680685.1 Gnetum montanum | reverse complement strand
TTTGGTAAGCCACAGTTGCATAGTTCAGGGTGTGTCCGGCAAGTGGGAACGGATGCTGATGCTAGTTAATTTAGACTTAGATCTTAGTTAGAGTTAGTTTAGTTTTCTCAACTCTTTCCCTTTGATAGCATAGGAGATAAGCCGAAAATACCAAAAAAATCACATACCTCAGACTTGCTTAACCATACACCATGACATATACAAGCAAGCCTGGGAAGACAACAAATGATTAACCCTAAGTGTTTCTTGTGGCGTTAAGGCATTTAGTCTGCGGAGTTCGACCAGATCGCGCGTGTACGCTCGTATTCGTATGGTGGAGTGTAGGGGTACCTCGCCACTCATCAATTATCATTCATGCAAGATATATAGGTACAATGCACTTGAATAAAAACTCCATATAATTACTTCAAAAGACAATGGGAAGACTCATTGAGTATTACTAAGATTTATGAAAACGAATTATACACTTCTTTTTTAATTGAGATGATTAGCTCAATGGGAAATACTTATAGTTACTCTTGTACCTCTTGAGGAGCAAACTTAAGGAATGACCTAAATTTGGGCTCTACCAAGACCGCTCCATAAACATCTTTTTCTTTAACCTTGGTCAAGCACACATTTGTGAGGATCACCTGAAGATTAAGGTGCATCAAAGGTGCATCTCCCTTCACAAATTGTTCTATTTAAACCTTACTAATTGAATTTCTACTTCTTCCCTTGCCAGTTCCATTGCATGGGACTGTTATTGTTGCTATTCCTAACCACATCCTTATCCATGTTGAGTTTGTCTTGGCCTCTATTTCCTAGGTTGTGTTAGATCTCCTAGCTCTAAAATGCATTTAAGTGCCATCTATAATCACCCTAAGATCATTTGTTAAATTCTAAAATATTTTAATAATGATTTTATCCTTTATCAACCTTAGTTTTTAGTCTACTTTAGAAAATTTTAACATTTAAATGCCTAGGTGATTATGATTTAATTTTTGTAGGTCTTATGATAACTAATTTATCATATTATTAGTCTAATATAGATATTTTCATTATTAATTACCTTAATTGTTTAAAAACTAGGGTGTTAAGAAATTTTTCAAATTAAGTCCTAACTACTTCCATGACTTATAGCTCAACTTCAAAGTTCATAGATTTTTAAACAAGAATAAACCACCTTAAAAGCTAAACCACTACTTTGTCTATACATTTCTTCTACTCCTCTACTATTGCTTAATGGATTGAAATTCAATGGGTACATCCCAAGATATATAGGAAACATGATACATTAGAATAATTATAGAGAAATAAAATAAGCTAATTATAGTGTGATTTTAATTGCAACCTCTTATTTACAAATTCTTATCAAATAATGAGCTAACTGCTTGAGCCACCTCTCATTTCCTATATGGCTCCTTGTCATTTTAGCATGGAAACTAGAAACGGAAAAATGTTCAACAAGGAAATTGAGTATGTAAGGTATGAGTATTATAACTAATAGAAATGAAATTGAGTATGTAAGTTATAAGTATCATAAGTAACAATGTTGCACAAGGCCCTATTAGCAATCTAGCACATTCTATAGATGAAAAGGAGCAACTCTTCATCATCGACTAGGCACATCTATTCCGCAACAAAGCAAGTAATGTTCTTCAAGTTTTATGGAACTATCGCTGCCCTATTAAATCCTCTAGCATAATTTAGAATGTTCAAGGAGGTCCTAGCATAATTTTAGAAATACGACAAGATGTTGAAAGAGGCCCTAGTGTATTTGTAGTTTTTATAGTGAGTGTTTGTTAAAATGTTTGTATGAGAACCTAGCATATTTTGCAGTTTGAAGGTAGTGATTCAACGGTAGGAGAAAATCCTCAATTCATGAGCATAGGTTTCTTGGCACAATGAATGATTCATACACCTAGAAAATTTGAATACTACATGGTGCCATCATCATAGGGAAGGTAAAGAAAAAGTTTAACTATAATGGTTGAAATTCTAGTTGCAAATTGGAAAGTTATTGTTTCCAAAATAGCATTGTTAGATTAAATTTCGTAGAAAAACACAGAAATCCTACAAAGGTTAACATGCTAGAAGAAGGTATTAAAGGAAAAAAGGAAATAAGCTTCTTATCATCAATAGGTTGAATGTGGGAATATAATTTGGATAAATAAAGATTTGATGTGTAAGGAACTTGCAAAGAAAACAGAATAACGAAAAAAGGTTATAGATACATGTGAAAAATGTCTCATGGCTTACCTAAATGCTAGTAATGTGGTAGTGATTACAAATAAAAAATATTTAAGAAATTTCTCAAAAAATGTCTAAGCTCCTTATGCTATGGATTCATAAACATTGATGGTGGCATTGCAAATAAAATTATTTTAAAATAGTATTGGTTTTTTAATAGCTTTGATATTTTTGGCATGGTGGAAACATGGGAAGATGAATGTTGAAAATATTTTGTTATCCCAAGCTTCATTAAATTCTCTATAGGAAATATTAGAAAGGATCAAAGAGGCAAACCCTTAAGAGGTATTTTGTGTTTAGTTAGAAAGCCTTTAAATCATCTTGTACAACTAGAAAAGATAGATGAATTTAAGTAATATGTTTGGTTAAAGTTTTACTAGCATCAAATTGTGTTTTTATTGCCATATGCTATTTTGCTCATAGTGAAGCTAGTTTGTATGATATGGTAGGTTTATCTAGAGATTAGCCTTTCTAGAATTTAGAAATAGACATTGTGGAGTTTAGAACTAAGAGAGCTATTTTTATCTATGGAGATTTTAATGCTTAAGTTGGATCACTCCAATAGAAATTATTTAGTGACAAAATGCTAATGTTGGCTTAAACATTGTTTCCTGTTTGAATTGGGTTAGGTGCTCTAAAGATAGCATCATCAATAGAATGGGATAACAGTTTTTAGAGTGCTCTAAGACTTTATATTTGCTCAATTGTAATGGCTTAGCCAACTTCCTAGGATCTAAAGCTTTCACTTTTATAGGACCCCAAGGTATTGATTTTCTTTTGTCATCAATTGAAAATATAAAGTACATGAAAGAGTTTATAGTAGGAGTTGAGGTAGTGGAATATTGTCATCATTCTTTAGAGTTTGTCTTACAAGTTCAATTATATCTTGATACTAAAAAGAACAAGAACAAGAAAGTGCATCAAAAAAAGATTAACATCTAAGTTCAAAGACAAGTATAGAGAGATAGTGCAAAAGTAATGGGACTTTAAACAACATTCTAAGAATGTGGAACAAATTTTAGTTGAATGAGCTAAACAGGTTACTAATGACTACAATCATAATACTCATTAGCATTGGTTTAATGATGAATGTGTACAATCTAGAAGGAGCATTAAAAAAACTAGTGTAGATCAAAAATAAACTTTGACTAAGCAGTATCAATGCTTAATCAAAATGAAGAAGAAGATCTTTGTTAGAAATTACTAAGAGCTTTTTGCATACATGATTACAATGGAGCCTAAGGAATTTTGGAATTCTTTTTAGCACAAAATATCCCCATGACTTGATATCTCTTTTCATGATATTTGTGTTTTTTATAATTAGCTTTTTTTAGGGGAGGTTGATAGATCCTCCAGTGTTACTCAAGCTTCCTTGTATTTCACTCTAAATGAGGTGATAGATGGCATTAATAGGTTAGCAATTGGTAAAGCTATGGATCCCAATCATTTATATGTTGAATTACTTCAATGCACAAGAACTCCTATTCATAAGAAAATTTGTTGAAGCCTAAACATAGTGGTTGAGTGTGGCTTGGACCCATGATGAAGGGTTAGCAAGGTAATACTTTTGTATAAAAAAATGTAACAAAAATAATCTAAACAACTATCAAATAATATTGGTTAGTAATATCTTTTCCAAGCAATTGGGCACCCTTGAAAAAGAATTAGTGGGCAAAAATTAATAATAAAAGGGCAATTTGCCAAGCTAGCTTTAGTCAAACCCACTTCATTATTGATCATTTGGTTACTCTTAGACATTGTATAGAAGTTGTAGAAAAGTCCAACAAAAAAGCTTCCATTTGTTTTGTTTATTTTGCAAAAGCATATGACTCAGTGATTTGAAAAAAGTTATAGAAGTGGCTTAATTATTTAGGCATTCCTTAAGAGTTAATAGTAGTAACTCAAAAGTTGTATGAAGAAGTCATAATTGAGGTTGATGATAGTATATTAGAGAATAAATTTTAGTTTCAAAGTGGAATTGGAGTGAAACAAGGCTGTCTTTTATTTCCAACTCTCTTCAATATCTTTATTGATGAATTACAAGATTGATTATATAAAGTGGATCAAAAGCATGTTATCAAACTAGGATCTCAAGGAATACACCTACTTCTATATGCAAATGATGCTACATTAATTTCTACATCTGAATCAGGTATGCAAAATATGCTACAAGTGTTAGAAAGCTTTTGTCTTTCATCTAGTTTGAAGGTTAATGTGGAAAGAACAAAAATGATGATATGGGGTACTAGAAATGTAAATTTTAGTTTTAGTATGGTATCTACCAAAATATAAAATGTGAAATCCTTTAGATACTTGGGGCTTCATTGTACAAACAATTACAGATGAGATGATTGTATCAAAGAAAGAATAGTAGGAGAAATTAAATCTCTATATGTAGTTAAAAATAAATACATGACATTAGGAATTTAGGGTCAATAATTTAGAAAAAAAATCTTCCAATCTATTATCTATCCAATTGTATTGTATGAGTGTGCAGTGTGGGACCCAGTCTCAATGCAGAAAACTAGTAGGCTATTAAAAGGGTGCAAAGATTTTTTAAATAGATGAATTGTAAGTAAAAGCTAAGACACCTTATTCCAAGTTACTTTTGAAGTGTGATTTTCTTCTCCTATAAGTTGAAGCTCTTTGTCAATTTATTACTTATACTCAAAAATTTTCAAAATCAAAGCATCCAAAGATTTCTAAAAAAATTCTTGAAATCATAGGAGAATAAAGCTGGTATTTTCAGAGGATGAAATGGCTCAAAACTTGGAATATCTCAATGGAGGTAATGTAAAATAATCCTAAACATATTTGAAAGTTAGTAAAACATCAGGTATTAGAAAGGTTGCGATCAAATGTTAAAGGAAAGAAAAAATTCTACTTGGGGCATATCTACGACTAATATTATGATTAGAGGTAATTCTTGAGATTCAAAAGTCCAATATCTTATGACTAATATTATGATTAGAGCTTGTAGTTTTATTAGTAGGCTCTAGTTGAGTTTACATCGTCTAAGGATTGAAAGTGAACAATGGATCCACATGGCAAGGGAACAATGCACTTGTTGATTATGTGAATCTAAAGCCCTTGACGATGAGCAACATATTTTTCTTAGTTGTCATGTGACTGATCATTTGAGGAAAAAATATAATATTACTACTAACAATTTGTATGATTTGTTTTTAATGCATCCTATGATGATTATTCACTTTGTTGAGTTAGTTTTTATTCTTCATGACATGAATGTGCTATTGTCTAATAGATTTTTTGGGTCTACAGATGTTACTAGATCTTATTTTTAGTTTAACATATTCTATTGAAATATTGTGTAATTGGATTTTTTATATGTAAATAACATATTACAAGTAAAAAGAGATTATTGAAATTTGATTAGAAGGTCATGATTAAAGATCTAGGTGGTGATAGTATTGGTTCATAAGAGGGTTTGAAGAGTGTAAATTCTAGAGTAGCACTCAACTAGGGGAAGAGCTTGGATAATGGGGAGAGACCTATGAAGGGTGGCTCTAGCACAACATTAGAATAGGTCAGTGATAGTAGTGGCTTGGTTTAGGAGTGAATTTCATTCACAAGCATGATTTGACAAATGTTTTAGTTTCAACAACCATAGGAGGTAGTTTGTGGAGATGGCAACTTTGCAAGGTTTGAGAGCTCTAATAGCCCTAGGATTCTCATCTTAGGAAGTGTGCTAGAGAAACAAAGAAAGTAATTTAAAAAAAACACTTGTGAGTACATTCAATGGAAGATTTTCAATCCTCAAGGAATTATAGATGTGGGTGACTAGGGCATTGCTAGGGGTCTTAGTGCTATTCAATCCTCTAAGGCATAACATGAAGCTATTCATGTTTGTTGAGGAAAAAGACATGTGCACAATGGAATTAGCCATAGCCTTCAGGATTGACCAACTTATCATGCAAGTTGAAAAGTGGGTTTTGAGACATTTGGCATTTCAAGAGATGATTCATGATTAGATACAAACATAACAATGGCTTGTAGTATAAATGTGCTTTCTAGGGCTTCTAATTGAGTTTTGGTTGAAGGGAATTTTATGCAAACTTTCTTGATTTTGACTTCACCTTTGTTGGTGTTCATTGAAATGAGTTTCCACATGAGGAGAGCTGCAGCTTGTCTCCACTCTAGACATTGGCACACAGTCCTTGGACACCATTCAATAAGAGTTCATTAGAGTTGGACTGGTCTAGGATACCATATCAATAATAATTGGCACCCTCCACAAGCATTACTATGCATGGCAACTACAAAGCAGAAGAAGGAAAAAAAGAAAGTGGTAGTGCTATTGATGATTTCAAACTTTTGAGTATTACAATGTCTTTGACGTAGTATAGGTAGATGTTGTCTACTTTGATGTTGTTTACTTGGACAGCACTTGTGAATACTCCTTGCACTGACTATTGGATGTAGTCCAACAATTTTTCTCAGCTCGTCTCCAGGTCTAGCATTGTAGAGTCCAGCTTAAATTTGGGGTCTTGTAGGTATAGAGAGGCTGATATCTGTGCCTCAATAAATTTATATCTAGATGCTTTCGCCACCAATGAATATTTAGCAACTATTTTATCATCAACTTTCTTACATTAACTCTACAAATTGGTGATGGAATTCTTTAGTTCTCCCATCAGTAAATTGATTTAATCCCTATGTCCTACCTCTTTCTCTAGATTGTTGTAGGTGTTGTTGAAGCTAAGTGGGGCTCTATTATCATTGTTAACATTGGAGAATAGAGTGTTGGCAACTACCGCAAGAGTGTATTTGTAAAAGTAGGCTCATGGGGTTGAATCTTGATAGGCACAATAACCCAACATGTAAACATTCATGGTGTTGATCGCCACTGTGATGCTATATAGATTGTTGGAGAGATCTAGGAGTATGAACCTCTTATTCACACTCAACATTGGTATGTCCTATTATCGTCTTCATTCATTAGTCCACTTTATTTGCAAATCCTTCATGAAGTCACTGAAAGTATCCTCAGTGGCATCTTTGGTTGAAAACTTGATATTGCCATGAATGTTGAGGCAAGCTACCAGAGAAATAATGCACACCACTAATGCTATTGATCTTGCTGCTATTGAAGCCATTATATCTTGCTCTTCTTTGCTTACTCTTGTATTGGACTCTTAGTTCTACTCCACTTGCATTGCTTTTGAACTTTAAAAGGATGAGCATGTTCATTTCTAGGACATTATTAACCATGCATGAAAAACCACCAACTCTAGCAAAGAGGTGATGTATGGCAGTCAATCTTTGATGACCTGAATGCCTACAACAAAGTAGAGATTTGCATGAAAGAGTTGCAGATAGAAGAAATGATAGAATACATGGAGCTTGCCAACCTCCAAAATGCAAAATTGGTGATGCTAACAATAAGAAGACCAAGGTATGAATTGGAGAAGTAGGTGGCTATCTCATACCTCCTCTATGAGGTTGAGTTTGAGCATCATAAAGATAGTAAGTAAAAGTTGGAGACAACCAATATTGTGCTTGAAGTTCTAAGGAGCTGTTTCACAGATCAATGAGCGATTGTTGAGAACCTCATCAAAAGAATGAATGACTACCATGAATTGCAAAACCTAGTAAAGATGTTCAACGTTGAACATAAACAATTTGCAACATGGTTTGTCAACATTAAGGAGTTGTTCCCTACAATGCCCTATTTGTGGGATGTCCCCATACCAACCCATATTGGCGAAGCCACATGGTCTGTGTATGATCCACAGAGTAAGGAGGAGAACATGAAAGCATTACTATATGCTTTTTGTCTTCCACTAGAACCAATAGCCACAATAGGACAACCTCAACCACCATCACAACAAGTGTAGGAGCCTATTGAAGATCCTTCAGCATCCTAGGAGTGCGACTCCCAGCACTGTTTAATCTCCACATTTTCTTCGGAAACTAGAGGATTCCTATCATCCATTTTTGTATTGATGCCCAATTTTATTATCTAGGACACCCATTTTTGTAATTTTTCTAATTCCATATATAATGGGAAAACCATGGAATGACATGAAATAGGCATTAAGGCCTTCTATTTTGATGAGTGGCGAGGTACCCCTACACTCAACCATACGAATACGAGTGTTTCATGCACGATTCGGTTGAACTCCACAGACGGGCTAGTTGTGGTACCTATACAGTTATTCTTAGGTCGTAGTTCGTTGTCTTCCCACCTGGACTAATATTAGCTTGTCCCATATGGTTTAGTCCATAGTGAGGTGTATGATGTGTTTCTATACTAATGCTACTCCTGGAGACAATGGAAAATACTATGAACTAAGCTAAGAGAGAGGGTAAGAGAGAATCTAAGTTAGCCTAAGTGTGATGAGAATCCATCCCTTAATCATCCGTACACATCTTGGATCTCGTGCACGACTACCACTGGGATTACCAAGCACAGATCCTAGGCACGCTACTGGGTTACCAAGTAGTCACACTTAAATGCTCGTGATCAAGTTGTACTCATTCCACATTTAACAGGAGTTTAGGGTGAAGAGATATTAACTAAGAAAGCAGTAAACAACAATAAAAATTAAATACATAATTAAGTTAAGTGGATGCTGCAATGATGAAGTAATCTTGATCCTTATTATTGATCTTGTGCATGTCCAAGTACGTCACACTCGAATAAGGATGTCATACAATTACAATCATCACACTGTGGGCATGCACTGGAAGAAATGGGTTGAGAGGACTAAGTGACTAACTTACATTAACTAGGTCCTAATTTTCCTAACACCAGTATCTGTTCCCATTTGCCGTATACATCCTGAACCAGTGCAACATTGCTAGGATTACCAAACGCTACTCGTTACTGGGTTACCAAGTGCTACACACATGATCAAAGTGGTCGTATTGAGTGTACTTAACTAGGAGAGTCAAGGGTTGAGAGAGATTAATTATCTAAGAAAGCATTTAAACATTTAACAGTAATTAAGTCCTATTTAGCTTAGTCCACATGCTGCAAGGTTTATCAAAAATTTCATCTTTATTGCCGTATACAAATGTGTGCTCAGGTACAATTTGCTCGAATAAATATCCATTCACTTTGACATTCCTACTGTGGACACATGGAAATTATTCTAAATATGGAATGGTAAAATTGCTATAGTTTGGCTAAGGGTCTAGATCTAGATGATTGAACAAGGGAAAGCCACCTCTTATTTATAGAACTTTTGGCAGCTCCTCACATTGTATGTTCATGAGAAGATGGAAAGAGAGAGGTCTAAGAGAGGTAAAAAGAGAAGAGAGAAGACAGTATGTAAAGCTCATCTTGAGCATCCATTGTAGGATTTATTACCATTAATGTATGTGAGTATATTTTGTGGAGGTCTTGAGTCCTTGTTTATTCTTAGGGACATTACTTCTAGCATTTCTATATTTCATTCTCAATTGCAAGCAAGAATAAAGTATGGTATTCTTTTCTTGTGTCAATAAGCATTTTATAGGATTTGGCTTCAATTTTTGGTTATTGAGGCATGGTCATCACCAAGGAAATTGAGTACTTAATGTATGAGTACTATAAGTAGTAAGAAGTAAATAGTGTATTCTATTTGAATATTGTGTAATTGGTCTTTTTATGTGCAAATAATATATTATAAGTAAAATTTTATATGAATTATGTAATATAAAATTGATAATCTTAAAAATGTATAAGTAAAAAAACATTTCTATTTAAATAGTATCAAGGAAGGCCTTAATTTAAAGCCAAAATATTTATCTATAATTATGATGCACAATTAGTAGAGCACGAATGGGATCTCATCATTTGAGAGTTGAAACATGTAGATGGCTCAAAATTCCTACAATATGCTCATTGTGTAATGCAAATAACATTGAAGATGGATACCATATTTTTTTACAATGTCTTGCATTAGAACACATAAAACATAGATGGGATATTATAATTGTAGATTTCGTTGAATTGTTCTAAGTGTTACTAGGAAGAATTGGTAATTTTCTTCATGATCATGATATAGACATGGGGGCTTTTGAATTGATGAGTGGAAATGCGACGAGTGTGGGGAATGTGACGAGTGTGGGGAATGAGGTGAATGCAAGGAATGCAGTGATTGTAGGAAGTGTGATGAGCATGGAGCGTAGTCTCAACGTAGAGGGTACTTGGGAAGAGGGCGAGGCAAGTGCGGTGTAGTTTGAAGCAACTAGTGGGTTGGGGTATCTATAAGAAAGGATGTTGGAGGAGAGATTGGGGAAAAATGAGTCACTTGGTGCCCCCAAGGTTGGGGGGTGGAGGAGTGTGTGAGAGGGGATGGCTCGGTGAGGGTACAGATGCGAGTCCCCTCGAGTGCGAGGTTGTGAATGGTGGAGTTAAATCTCATCAATAAGTGTGTTTCAGTGGGCGCACAATATTCGTTTGACCTGGTTAAGAAATTGATAGTCATGCATTGGGGTTTCTACCCTGTGGAGGTTTGTTGCCTTCTAGAGGATCTCTTTTTGTTTATTTTTCAATTAGTGCAAGATCATGAGAAGATTTTGATGGGAAAGTCATGGTTTTTTGGGGTGCAGGGTCTGGCCTTAACCCATTGACAACCAAGGACCCATTAGGACTCATATTTGTTTTCAAGGGCTCCGGTCTGGATAAGGGTTTCTAGTCTCTCATGGAAGCTTTGGATGGAAGAGTTTCTAAGAACTCTTGTTGGTTTCTTTGAGGATTTCATATTCTTTGATTGTGCCATGGGTTCCTTGGAATGAATGGGGTTTACAAGGTTCTATGTGTGGAGGTTACTTTCACCTATGGAGCTAGTCCATGAGGTTGTGCTCAACTTTCCCTCTTGGGAGGAATGGGTAAAGATTGAATATGAGAACGTGATCATTGATCCTCATGTAGTTACAAAATCTACTGGGCTTGACCTTTGCAACACATGTGGCAAGGCGAGGTACTAGATGGTAGACTATTAGGTGCAAAGGCAGGGGGTTGGCCAAAAGAAGAGGGGTGGGGATTGAACATTTGTAACCCAAAAGGGGAGGTTTCCTAGAAATCCACCATAGGGCATGGCACCATTTGGGCCTAGTAGGATAGTGAAGGTGAATACCATTGGGGTAGGGGCCACGAAATAGAGTGCACAAGCTAATGTTGAAGGGGTGAAGGAGGTGGAGGATGTGGAAAGTAGTCAAGTTGAATCCTAGGATTCGCAGGGTGTTTTGTGAAGGTGGAGAAGCTAATTCACCAAGTTCACTAGTGTCATCTAGGTTGCCACGGTTTTTTGGATCTTCAAGTTCCTTAGGGTTGCCCATTAAAGATGGGTTGAGGCTGAAAATGTTCTCTACTCAAGGTTTGGGGTTTGAACCACCCCCCTTGGTATCTAGGTTAACATGGCTTGAGGGAGTCCCCTACCTCCCTTGGAAGAGGTTACTAAAAGGAGTGCCATGAATGATGGACCTTTCTCAATTTCGCTTAGCACAAGCAAGTTGGGATGTCTGCTAGTTTTTATGATCCCAGTTAACAGGATATAGTCAAAGGTTGACTTGGGGATGCAACTAGCCCTCAAGGAGGTGTTCAACTATGCAAGTTGCAGGACATGAGAATCCTCTCATGGAGCTACAAGGGGCAAGGTTCTCCTTGTAAAAGAAATACCCTTAAAGAGATTATGCATCGGGAAACATGTGATGTGGTCTGCTTGTAGGAAACTAATTTGTAGCAATAGGAGATTCATTGATCCTAAAGTGGTAAGGACTTGCACAAGGAGGAGTTGGAGGTCCTATCTCAACTTCAGGATGTGGATATTGAGATGGAAGCTTATTGGAGACAGAGATCTCATGTGATTTCAGTGGTTGGATTCTGATGGTGACGATGGGTTTTGGGCCTCCTAGGTATGTGATTTTAGGATTTTTGTGTTGGGTCCCTTTGCTTCTGAACCTTTACAGAGCTTTGTGTTTTTGTTGCATGTTCTAGTAGACCTATTTGGATGTGGTCTATCGTGTGGCTTGACTTTAACAAGAAGTGGTTTTAAGTCTAGTGTGTTTGGGGGATTCATTTCTTCCCCTTGTATTTCATTACTATATATATTTTGCATTAGTACATTCTTGAACTTTTCTCAAAAAGTTTTTTGTCTTCATGATGTTTTTAAAACTTATAACATGTATATTTCTACCATGGAGATAATAAAATTTTAGTTTCAATTTCAGTTTCAGTTTCAAAAATATATTCAAGCTACTTAATTATTGAACAACCATTTTTTGACAATACTGACGCTACAAATATTCATACTAAATAGGGCAAGTTTACTATCTAGATCCATTATTACTAAGGTATAATGCATAAGGACATTTTCATAATACCTATATAAACGACTTTTTCCCTATCTTTAGATAGTATGTTTATGACTTGTATAAACAAATCTATAATTATACAATAAGAAAATAAAAGTATTCGTGTAAAATAATAACAATAATAAGAATAAAAGGCCAACAATTGAGGAAAAAAACGGATTAAAGCCAACAAAGAAGAAGACGCGTGGTAAAAGATGGTTGTCGACAACCTGAACGCTAGTATGTTCAAAGTATATATATATATGGTAAATATAAATATAAATATAAATGAAAAAACAAAAGAAAACACAATGTGTCACGGGATTAAATTACTTCATTGATAGCGATAGCGATACCTATTAAGGTAATTTGATCATCGATTTCCAGCCTTTTAAAGTTCAACAGCGTTCACATGTGTGGGGGCTTGAACCTAGAGTCAGGAGGATCGGGACCACTTGCTATGCAAGTCGGGACGTTGGCCACCTTTGGTACATTGACTATGTATGCACAAATAAGTCAAACTTGCAATTAAAACATATACGTGTGGCCAAGATTCCTTGTTATTAGGCACATTATACACACATCTGCCATTGAAGGGTATGATAAAATAACAGAGTCATGCAATCCACACGGAGCACACAGGTAGGGATCACGCAAGGAAATGACTGGGATCGAAGCATTTTACCAAGTCCATTAACCAAAGTTGAACAGCGTTTGACATGTATTCGGAAGCAAACTTTGAGCCAGGAGCATCGGGACCACTTGCAGCAGTCTTGGAATATGTTCCATTACTGTACATTGGATAAGCACAGCTTGATATGATGTATACCTACGTTAAGTTGAGTTAAATTGCAATTGCAAGATAAATATACGGGTGGCCAAGATTTCTTGTTACTAGGCACATGATACACACCAGTCATTCAATTGAAGTGTATAATAAAATAAGAATCCTAGAACATGAAGGATCATTCAAAGAAATGATTTTACTAGGTTTATTAATCAAAGTTTTATAGCATTCGACATGTACTTGGATGTGAACTTAAGAGTCATTAACATTAGGACTAACTGCGGTGCAAGTTGGGATAGGGTCATCAGGATTAAGACCACTTGCTGGTGCAGGTCGGGGTGTGGTCCATCAATGTACGTTGAATATGCCTACACAACTAAGCTAAATTGCAATCCTATGGCCAAAATTTCTTATTAGTAAGAACATGATACACCATGCCATTCAAAGATATGCCAAAGATAAAAGAATCCTAAAACATATTGGATATTCAAGGAGAGATCATGCTATGAAATGATTAGAATTTAAGCTTTTTACTAAGTTGATTAATAGAAGTTCAATGGCATTTAACATATATCTGAATGCCAATCTAGAGTGAGGACTAGGTCAACCTAGAGTGAGGAGAATTGGGACTACTTGTGGTGCACATGAGGATGTCTCTCACTTCACTTTTGGTACATTGGATAAGTGCATACAACTAAGTCAAGTTAAGTTGCAATAGAAGATAGACATACATGTGGCAAAAGATTTCTTGTTATTAGACTTATGATACATACATCTAGTATGCAAGGATATGAGAAAGATAAAAGAGTCATGTAACACGTAGGAAGGATCATTTAAGGAAATGATTGAAGATTTTTACCAAGTCTGTTAACAAAGAGAAGAGCTTGATAGAGGTACTTAACCAAAGAATTGAGGTAGGAATTGGAAAATAGAGCCATCCAAGGAGTACCGTGGATGTTTAGTGTTCAATTGAGAGGGCTGATAATATGCTATAAATGAACATATTCATTAGAATGCAAATGGGAGTGGAGCTAAGAATACAATACAAGATGACTAAGAAAACAACATAGAGATATAATTGGAGCACCAAGGTTAATAGCATTGGTGGTGTGCAAACTTGTATTTTTTTTATTTAATAAAGAGGATAAAAAAAATTGGGCACTATTAAATATACAAATACCTTTTAAAAACCTTTATTCAATCTACAATTTTATATGAATGCATAGTTTGGAACAAGTTTTAGCCATATTATCATCATTATTAGCCTAGCTTTGTCCTAACAAAATGAAGTCAACTACATGATTTCTCTTTCCCTATTCATCCCTATAAAAATTAAGATTTTTGTATATTTGTAATTGTTCATTTTCCATAGTGAGGTTTAATCAAATATGTATTAAAAAATTAAAATGATTTATAGATAATTTTTCTTAGATGAATTTAAAATTAAAACTAAAAATGCCATAGACCATGTTGTTATTAAAGTCTAAGATACTACCATTGGAAGTTTATGTAACCACTAGTTTCTAACATATCAAAGTATTAAACTTATTAACAAGCTCTCAACAAAAGGTAATTGGATAAAGAGATATGGTCATAATATAAAACTAAATCTAAGGTTTTATTATGTCTAAGGAACCAAAGGATCTATTACATGAACACTATATTTGTATCATGAAAGTTAAATATCTACTCAATAAAGTGGCCAATTAACATTGGATATAACAAAAAAAGTTCATATAGACTTTTTATTGTAATATTATATTTTTGTCTCAAATGCTAACAACAACTAATAAAAACTTTATGCTCTCCTTTAAGATCTCCTTACCCACCTAGTCTACATGTCTGTTCTTCTCTAGCAAGTTGCATTCATCATTCACTTTTTTTACAAGATGATGTGAACTAAAAAAAAGTTAATGAAAATGCAACATCTGATTATGGCCATTTGCACAAGTGTTAAAACAATACATAATGAGCAGGACAAGAAAGGGTAACAAAAAAAA
>MNCI01015670.1:711777-727842 GCA_015680685.1 Gnetum montanum | reverse complement strand
GCCATAGAATCCAACATAGTAGTTTCTTATGTCAAATTATGTATAAATTTGGTGAAGAGGAAAACATGAAAGGTCCTAATTGTAGGCCTTGCTCTCTCATGAGACATAGAATCTCATTTTTATTCTTTAGTTTGGTATATTTTTTAAAGTTTATTCTCATTATTTTTATTTTATAAGATTTAATTTTTTTACATTAGACACGTTGTACAAGAAAAAAAATGCTTATGTTCAGAATAAAATTTACTAAAAATATTTAGGTACAAAAGATTTAATTTTATTTTTTTTAAAAAAAACTCCTATAGAGCTTTCAATTCTATATAGATGTATGGTTTGTGATGAGGATTAGTGAAAAACATTTATTAAAAATAAAAAAAATTTGGAAACCATTGTTCTTGGATGAATTTTAAATCTAAACTAAAAATGCAATACATAGTATTATTGTTAAAGGTTGATATGCCACTATTTGTAGGATGCAATGTACTAGTTTGTAAGATACTAACAAAGTATTAAACTTGGTAACAAGTTCTCAACAAAAGGTAATTCAATACAAAGAGATATGGTTACAAAAATAAGACATTGAAGAAATAGATGTAATAATAAATATTTAATAAACTTATAAAAGAGCAAAAAGAAAAGGATATTGAACAAAGATTAAAGAAGGCTAACATCACAAGATATATAGTTCAATTAAAGCTCAACATTGCCCAAAATGGAACCCATGACTTAGAGCTTTCAAATAAAGCATCATTACCACTAGATTAATACCTCATCATTAAAATAAAGAAGAAGCATCAAGTCTCTTATGAAAACATTATAGGTAACTTTGATAGATATGTTAACATATACATACATGATGAAAACATTGATAATTAAAATATGAGGGTGTTCAAACACAAAATAACATGATACATTATAGGAAATATAAAGGAATATACAAATACCTTAAGTGTGGTGTTGGGATCCAAAATAATTGAAACATAGGTACACCCCAAGCTTTATAGAAGTTTATAACTTAGTGTTACCTACTAGAACGTATAACCTAGGATTACTGGAACAAAACCTATACCACTAGGTTAACACCTCATTGTTAAGAACACATCAAGTGTGACTTCAATTGGCAACTTCATGTCTATAAATGCCTATTAAACAATGAGTCAACAATAACAATGAGGTGTTAGCCACCTTGTAAAGACTCTTGATTTGAAAGCTCCAATCATGGGTTTAATTCTAGTAGGTAATGTTGAGTTATAAAGTTCTAATTGAAGTATATATCTTGGGATGTACCTATATTACAATTATTTGGAGATTTCAAATTTCCATTCCCTAAATAAAAATAATAATAAAAGAAAATAGAAAAAAATAATAATGGGCTAGCCACTTTAGTCACCTCTCCTTGACTATATGCAACCATATCATCTTAAAGTGAAAACTAAAAATGGAAAATTATTCAATAAAGAAATTGAGTATGTAAGGTATGACTATTAGTAGTAAAACATAAAGAACATACTTTATTGAAATATTATGTAATTGGTTTTTTATATGCAACTAATATATTACAAGTAAAGTTTTATAGAAATTATTTAATATATCACCATTGATAATATTAAAAATGTATTTAAGATTCTTAATTATTAACAAATATCTTTTAAGTTCTAAAAAAATTGATACTAATAAAATATTAATACTAATTATAATAATTTTACTTTTGGAAGCTATTGTTTTCTCATGGATCTCTTGGTATACATTGTAATGAGACCTTTTCATGATACCTTTTTTTACATTTGGAATTGTATTTGACCACTTGTTCTATACTCTATTTGGAAGTTTTAGTGTGTAGTTATTTTCTAGCAACAAGAGCATAACTATGACCTCTTTTTAGGTGTCAAATACTAGATTCTTAAAGATGTCACTTTTCAGCTATAACTTCAACCAAAAAATATCCTGGTAAAAGTTGACCAATTAATTTGTTTTCTATAGTATTAATTTCTTATAAAGGAGAGAAGAACTTTGAGCTGATGACCCTATGTAAGTGCAGACAAACTTCTATTGACATAGATAATTTTGGATTTGAAGACCCTCAAACTTATGTAGAAGATCTAGTTATGAATGCAAATGGAAGCATAGTATCTAATTCTATGAGAGTAGGGAGTGAACGCCATTAAACCTAACTTTAATTTGCCACATGATTTGCTTGATGTAGTTGTTCAATATTTCTCAAAGCATTATGCCATTGGATTTTTTGTTGAAAGTACCTCACTACATCAATTTTGAATAATTGGATGAAAACCCACTAGACCCATTAAGGTATTCATAATGATCTTGTTTTGAATTTAAGGATTTTTTCTTTTTCAATTTTAAACTAAGGGATAAATAGATAATGCAATTAAGAATACTCCATGGTTTTTGCATGATACCTTTTTAGGATTATGCAAATGGCAAGAATACCTTGATCATGCTAAAGTACAAAAATGTGTTTTATTGATTTGGATTGAGTTTCCCAATTTGCCCGATGGTTTTTATTTTCCTTTGATCAATGATATTACTAGCATGATTGGAAAAGTGTTATTTTTAGAAAAATAAAGGGGTTTTTGTGCTTAGCCAACTAGAAGGGTTTGTGTAGAACTAGATTTAAGTAAATAACTTCCATATTTTATTGAGCTAGCATACAAAGGAAATATTTTGGAATAAAACATTTCTTATCTTACCCTTCCTAGTGCATGTTTTTATTTGTCATGAGTCATCTTACAAGGTTTTTAACTATCCCAAACTAATCACCAAAAGAGTTGTTGAAGTTAAATAAGTTGAAGAAATTAAGGCTATAGAAGTTGTTTTATAAAATTTTGATAAAGGGATTGTGAATGTTTCAAATAAAATATTAGAAAAGTAAATGAATGCTCAAAAAGATGGATGGAAAAATATAAAGTGTCAAAAAAAGACAAAGAAGGTACCACTTTCAAATTCAGTTGTCAAAGAAATATTACAAGTCTCTCAAAATGATCCAATGCTTTCAAGAGGTTCTCATACTCGAAGGGAAGAAAGTAACATATCATATGTAGTGATCCTAAAGTGGAAAAACTCAAGAACTCTAGAGAATATTACTGATTGAACGCATAAGTGAATTGCTTCTAATTTTGAGCAAATTAATTCTTTTTATTCTATCATGGATGTCAAAGAAGGAACTAAGTTGGGTATTGGGACCTCATGAAGTTCATCTCTTGGAAAATTCAAGGATTTTTGGACCCCCAACGATAGGCAATTATCTAATATCATTGTCAAAATTCTAATTTTTTGCATCTTTAAGAGGTTAAAATAGGTGGTTTTAATTTGACTTGAGTAGCTAATTTTTTTTATGCCTAAGAATTTTTTTACCAAACCATGAAGTTAGAAGAGGTGGTATTCTTCTTTGTGTTGCTAAAAATATTCTTCTTGCATCATTTATTCTAGTTCTATTTTAGGAATTAGAGATGTTTGGGTTTGATTAAATGTTTTTCATATAATTTTTGACATGTGCAGTACATATGCTTCATGTGATTCCCAAGAAAGAGCTTTGCATTGGTTTTAACTTAACAAGGGTCTTCTTGAAGTTGTTTGGTTATGTGGAGATTTTAATATCTCAAACAATGACTTAGACAAAGTGGGAGAGATATCTTATACTTTTCAAAAAAATGAATAAAGAGCTTAGTCTTTCTTTAGGAATAGGTCTACACTTTTAGATCTTAATGTTGATTTGAATTGTAGAGATCTAGGTTGGTTTACTTGGTCTAACTATAGATATGGCTTGCTAAGAATTTTTTGTAGATTAGATAGAGTTGATCTTTCTACTTCTCTTGATTTATGCTTTGAGTCTTAGCACAATTTAGTTTTTTGAGCATATCTAAGTGCCAGTAAATAAACCTAATCTAGCCTATGTGATGAGCATCTAGTTCTTACCTTCCGTTCACACCTTGGACTTCATGTAGCTATTACTAGGATTACCAAGTACTACACTACTGGGTGTACTAAGTGATAGTACTATTGGGCTATGAAGTAGCTACACTTAAGTGCTTAAGATTATTTGTACTCATTCCACTTCACAATAGTAATTATAAAATGCATTGAAAGTAAATCATTAACTAATGAAAATAGTAAACATTAAGCTAAATTAAAATAATAAAGACTAAGTGATGTTGCAATGATGTAGAGTAATCTCAATCTTTATTTTTGGGCATACAATGTGTCCAAGTACATTACACTTGAATAAAGACTCTGTTCAATTACAAGGCATCACACTACAGGCATACACTACTAAGTGCAATGTACTAAAAATCAAGCAAATAAACTAATAGAGTTTAGCTACCATGGGAAGAATACCCTTTTTGGACAATGTGCCTAAGTGTTGTATTTATAGTTCTTGCACACATCACCGATATCAGATATCCAACATTATCTTATGGGCTCCAATATCAAGGAACAAATATCGCAGCTTCAATATCAAATGTCCAATATTGTAGCCTACTAAACCATGATTTATCGATAGTACTAGCTTAGTGGGGCTTCTCCTTAACCTTAAGATAATTATCAATAATAATGGTAAAGCCCATGGTCATGGGGGATGTCATTACCAAGGTAGCAATACCTCTATTACTAGACATACCCTTATGGACACTATGTCCAACAACCTATTTCTCCTAATGGTCCTATTACCCATGCCTCTACCCATTCCTACTATCCTCCTAAATACCATCAACCCATAATAACTCCTATGAAATCATTATCCTATGCTTCTTACCATTTGTCACATCATCCTCAATACTCTTATACTCCTCTTCTACTTGTGCTAGCACCAATAATGTATGAAAAAGTTCCACCACAATCTTAATAGAATAATATCACTTACACCATTAACATAAAGAAGCATGATAGTGCTAGTAGCTCTAAGTACAAGCTTGGGAAACATCATTTCTTTGGGATGCTTTCCATACTTGTAGATGGAACTAGTATACTAACTAGCCTACCAATGCCAATGTAAGATTCATATGGTACAACTTCCTTCCTTACAACAATAATGCCTTCTAATCCTACACAAGAGCCAACAATCATAACCACTCTTGAAACATAAAGACTATCATGCTTACATGTCATAATTGATTTGATAAAAGTAGTTGCTCTATCACTAGAAATAATAGATCCAAGAAGTCTTTTAGTCTACTTGTACATTGATGGAATTCCATCTTGCAAAGCTCCACTAGACTCAAGTTTAGGGTTCTCACATATACTATATAACATTGAGAACCTATCTTTGATGAAGAAAAATAATATTAGCTTAGATCTTGTAGACCAACCCATCATTATTTCCTCAAGATATGTTAATGGTATGGTGACCATCATTAGTGGGTGATCTTATTTAATAGATTTCCTCATGATCAATATAAAGAACAACAATGGTGAATTTCCAATTATCATGGAAAGAGCATGACTTAGCACCACTAATGCTAGGCTTGGCATTTGAGATCTTTTCTTAAATATTTCTAATGAAAATGAGCATGACATCATGGAGAAGCAAAATATTTCATGCATTGCTTATGACAATATAAGGTGTAATTATGTCTACATAATAATCACTAAACCAAACGACACCTAGTGGCTACAAAATAAGAGTGCTAAATTATCCAAAACATGGATAGAAACATATGACCCACTTACCAACTTGTCTTAAGAAAATAAACTAAATAAAGAAATCACAAAAGGACATCCTATAACCTAACCATACTCTAGAAGAAAATGATGAATAAGGAGACCTAAGAACTAAAATAAAAATTCAAAAAGAAAACATAACTTGACCTTCTAAAATGGAAACACCTTCTAGTCCAATAGGATATTGTGTCCAAATAATTAAAACCTTATTATCATCAATGTTAAATGGGCAAACAAGCAAAAACATAAATCACTAAAGATGACAAAAGGAAAATCTATGGTGTATGATCTAGGGATGTGTAGTCCATTTTTTGAATGCTTGCTCATGAGTTTAGTCATAGGGGAGATGTCCCATATTGAATCAAGAATTAATAAGTACATTTTTACTTTTTTTTTACAATATTTTTTAATCATTTTTATATTTTTGACATTTTCCCAAATTTTTGCCATTTTTCTATTTCTTCAAAATTTTCTAATACATAATATGTTTTCCATTTCTTGTTATTTTTTATTTTTTTATAGTTTTCTATTTTTTAAGCCATTTACCTCATGTTTTTTGAATATTTCTTGTGTTTTTATTAATAACATTTCCAATCATGATGTAGGAATCAATACCATGGGTTGAAATTTTATCTTATATTATCAAGCTATGGAAGGAATGATTGTGCATGGTAATGAGACTACATTATTCATCCCTCCATTTCTATAAATAAGAGGTCCTTGTCATGGGAGTAATATGGTTCATATTACTTTGAAAACTTAAAATTAATCCATGATTACTATGCTTTCAAAGAAGGATGAAGGACCAATAGCATATGAATAAGGATGTGACATCAAGGGAATTTTTTAATTCTTTGAAACTTCACCATGGGTTTCACTGGTCCTATGTTGATGCATTACCATCCATGTTTTTATTTTCTTTGGAATATATCATTTCAAAATAGTTATTCCCTTAGTGTGTCACTAGACAGGCATGTCACCCATGCCCAAAGATCATCTTATGGAAAGGGTAATAAAATAATTAATTAATTACTTCATAAATAAATCATTTTTGGAGTACCACTAGAAAGATATGCAACCCATGTTTCAATGTAGGCTACTTCTAAGAATTCCATGGTTCCTTGGACTAGTTTCATCATATGACTAGAAAGGCATGTGACCCATGCTTGAAGTGCTCCTCTAACTAATGGCCAAGGTCTATGATGAGTGGCGAGGTATCCCTACACTCAACCATATGAAATGAGCGTAGCACGCGCAATCCGGTTGAACTCCATAGACTAAATGCCTAAACGCCCCATGGAACACTTGGGGTTAATCATTCATTGTCTTCCCAGACTTACTTGTTGTTGTCACGGTGTATGGTTAAGTAAGTCCGAGGTATATGATTTTTTTGGTCTTTTTTGGTTTATCTCCTATGCTAAAGGGTGAAGGGTTAAGAGAACTAACTACTCTAACTAAGGACCTAAGTCTAAATTAACTAGGGTCACCATTCGTTCCCACTTACCGTACACACCCTGAACCGATGCAACTGTGGCTACCAAACACTAATCATTACTAGGATCACCACATGTAACACACGTGCTCGAAGTGGTTGTATTGAGGCACCTAACTAGCCTAAGTGTGATAAGCAACCGATTCCTTGACTAGCTGTACACACCCGTAGGTGCTCGTAGCCAAGTCGTACTTACCCCACGTTCTAGGAGTGAAGGGTGAGAGGTCCTAACTAGCCTAAGTGCGATAAGTAGCCGATTCCTTGACTAGTCGTACACACTGGGACTACCACTGGGATTACCAAGCATAGATCCTGGAATACGCTACTGGGTTACCAAGTAGTCATAATGCTCATAATCAAGTCGTACTCATATTGCATGCGACGAGCAGCCGATTCCTTGACTAGCCGTACACATCCTTAGATGCTTGTAATCAAGTCATACTCATACCACATTCTAGGAAGGCAATAAATAATAATAAATAAAACCCTATCCATGCACTGCAAGGTTTATCCAATAAAGTTCGTATTTATTGTTGTACACAACTTGTGTTCAGGTACAATGTTGGTTGAATAAAGAGCTATTCACTCTAGGACTCCTACTATGGGCACATGGAAAATTAATCTAACTCTAGAGTGATCAAACTGCCAGAGCTTCGCTACTTCTAGCTAGGATGGGAAATGAGGGGAGTGCCACCTCTTATTTATAGATTTGGCGGTGGACCGCAATATCACGTACGCGATATTGCAGGGGACGACGCGATATCACGGCTTGTGCATATTGCATCTCATCATACCCCCATGACTGAATGAAAACTCGTCCTCGAGTTCCTTACAATAATATCAGGAAGGTATGGAATTATTGAGGGTAATGGAACTAATGGGATGACATGTGAACAGATCATTATTACAAGACTTGACAAAACTAGTGTTCATGACAACAAAGATGAACACCTTATTACAATGACATCAGGCCTTTTTTGGTAGCTTGAGAGAAAGAGAGAGATAGAAAGAAGTGTTGCTGCTACAAACGCCAAGATTTCGCTTTTCATTGTCCATCCATAAGCGCACTATCGATCTTGCTCCTTGCATAGCTGCTTCAGCATTACTCCATTCCAAGTGTTTGCTCCAACTCCAGATCCAATCTGTTGTTTGCATGATCGCCATCTGCACACACAACACAATCATATATTAGCAAGGGTAATTGAATCATTAAGTAATTAATACCTTGCTCCAGTGTAGGTTCATTGGCTAGGTTGTGGTACGACTAATATGGATTGGGAGATGTAGTAATGATGACTACCAAAGGTGTACGGGTTAGGAAGAAAATCAAAAATTTTTGGGCTAGGAGAAAATCGAAAAAAGTAGGCCCCGTACCCCCATGACTAATCGTGAACGTCCAGTAGCGTTAGAATGAAGAAGGGAAAGGAGTAAAAAAGATAGATAAAAAAAGGACAACTGAAAACATCAATGAAGTAGATGTCAAGATGGTAAGGAAAAAAATAATAATTAATTGCAAAATGTTAAGGAAAAGAAGTTAAATAATGATCCAAATAGGAATGTTAGTGGGTCCTCCCCAAAGCAGGCGCATGTTGTTAATGCCCTAACAGACCCACATTCAAAGAGTCCGTAGGCTCTAGGAATGTCTTTTGGAACAAGAGTTAAAGTCTTAATTGCAAGAATTTACCGAAAAGAAAACAATGCATCAACCAAAATAGATACACTAATGATACAACCGACAATGAGGTGAATAATGGAGAGAAGGATGGAGAGGAGAGAAGAGAATGGAATGGAATCTCAAGAACAAGGTGGTGTACAGCCCCTTGTGTGTTTTATGATTAATGTGACTTGGCAAGTCTCATTCCAACTCTAGCCTCAAACCAACCACTTCTAGTGACGTCACATCAATGCATTCAGTTAAACCATCCACTTGGATAACGAGGATGCATCTCCAAAGAGCCACCACCATTTCGATGAAACAAAGGAGGAAATGGGAAGTGAGAAGGACCTTAGTTAGAGGGAACACTTTTGGTTTCGTAACCAGTGCTTGTAGCCCAAATTTTATTTCGTCTAAGGGGTGTGCTTTGAATTCTCACTTTCGTCATTTTTTTCTAAATTTTTGTGTTTTGTATTTTTATGCATGAGAACCACACCATGCAAAGACTTATTATTTTTATTGTCTCAGCTTCTGATCATTGGGTAACATCAGAACGGTAAGAAAACTCAAGAAGGGAACATCCAAGCACCCAAGAGAACGATCAACACAAAAACATCAAGTTCCCTTGAAGTCACACCCTTTGCAATCCTTGAGTCCTTCCTTAGTTTGAGAAATACCCAGTCACTGATTCGTTAAAGTTCTTATTAGAAGAGAACTGTACATTTCCAAGCCAAGAGAAACCATAGAAATTGGTGGATGGATGGGTGAAGTGATCTCATTGCCTGCCATATCAAAAGAAACATACCTTAGTATCAACATTTTGACTTAAAGGTAAAAACCAAACATTAGCAATCAATATGAAAATAGTTCATACCATCATTCTGAACACTTATTATGAGACAAACTTACATGGTGGATACACACACACACTTACACAAAAAATTGGAAAAGTATAACGATGATGTAAAACAAAAACTAAAAAAGTTAAAGAAAGTTGTAAAACAAAAATTAGAAAAGTTAAAGAAATTTGTAAAACAAAAATGTGTAAGACAAAAACGTTGTAAAACAAAAACTAAAAAAGAACTGAGGGCCCCATATGGTCAGCATAGGTTGCCATCTCCCCCATGACTGAGTTGTAAGGGAGAGATCTGAAATAATGAGTGTCTATTTGAATTTCTAAGAAGTGCCCAACTTCTCCCAATTGATGATCATAAATTCAGGGGTGGAAGTTGGCGATGCTCATGTTCCAATGTATATATGCTTTCATTGTTAGCATGAGTTTCCTCAGTTCATTCCATGCATGTTTTTCTGCTCCTACAAGTAGCTATCAATCATGGGGTGTCTACTACTTCTTGTGTGGTTGCTACATACAGGCATCTTTGTTGCAAAGTTTCAAGGGCACACCTGTTACATGGAGGAGATGAGCATCCCTCCATGTCATCACATGATGAATCACTGTATGTGATGCATGGAACTTTCCTCTTCTCGATCTTTCCACATATGTTTACCTTAGAGATTTCCAAGGAAAGATTACGGATCCTAAGGCATGCATCTACTGTGCTTAGCCATGCCCTTCCCATTATAATTGGGAAGTCCCCTTCATTGTTGTTCACTTCGATCACTAGAAAGTTAGCTAGGTAGGACCAACCACACACAGTGGTCATAACATCCTCCACCAATCCCAAGGGAATGGTGATGGACTGGTCTACCAGCTCTAGTTGAATGTTGCTCTTCTTAAGTTGGGGCAAGTTCTAGGCATGATACATCTTTTGTGAAATTAGGTTGACTTTGGAACCTGAGTCAAGAAGAGCCCTAGGTGGTTTATTTCCGATGATTTGTAGATAGATTAAGGGACTCCCAGGGTCAGTTAGTTTCCTGGGAATGTGGCCTACCTTGATCTAGTCAGTTACGGTGTGCATTAACATAACCGTATTGTTACGCCCTGTTGGACTGAAGGGTGCTTCGAAGTGTTAGATGGCGAAGGCATGTACATGGCCTCAACCGCTTGTTGTTGTGAGAGTTTGTCTAGGCTTTTGGTTCTGAAGTAAGGTCTTCTCTCTTTACAGTTGTTAGAACCAGCAGTAGGTTGGATATTTATAGCTCTCGCAGTGTGATGTTGTTGCGGTTGAGGAGGAAGTTCCCCTTGCATTGTTGGAGCATGAGGTGTTACGGGAACTACTTGAGGTGGAAGAGGTGTGGATGGATTAGGAGGATGGTATGGGTATGGAGTGTCTCCCGGAGTAGAAGGAGTTCTTCAGAAGTACTCCTGAGCTTGGTAGTGACTATTGGGGGTTGCATGACCCATAGAGTCACTTGGAGAAATCAGCTGCTGCACATAATATCCATAAGGATCAGGCTGCCGGTAAGGGTACTATTGTTTCGGCGATGGAATCCCCCATGACTATGGGTATTGCCATTGTTGATGCTATTCGATGGGTTGAGCTGGAGTTCCACTTGGATAATACATTAGTGGTTGGTATAACTACCTTGGGTTACCTTGTGGATAAGGCAACCTTCGGGGTGTTTGCCATTGATTGAGTCTTGGATTTAGTGCATACACCCCAGACTCCTGTAGATGTGAGATAATGGGGCAACATCCCTTAGGATGGTCATAGTAGCAAACCTCACATCCACCATCATCTTCTGTGTCAGAATCTATAGCCACATCGGAGTTAGTAATTTTCCCCTTACCCTTGTTATGTGTAGGGCTTAAATCTCTTTACTTTTTCTTACCTTTGTCACTACTTTGCTCTACCTTAGACTCTTCTACAATTTTTAAGACGATTTCAATTTTAGAGTCTAAGGAACTCCATACATCGTCTACCTTAGCTGTTATTTCTGTTGTTAACTTTTGGATCGGCAAGGTTTTCTGGTTCACCGACTCTTCGATTGGTGACTCATCCTCTTCATCACAAAATTTCACTCCCTTCTTTCGAAGGGAGGGATCACGGTTATACTCCTCCACACTTTCCCTTTTATGTAGCTCACCTTCTTCATTTTCTACTTGCTCCAACAAGCTTTAAACTTCATGGGCTCTAAGTTGTGATAGCCTCCCTTGGGCATAGGTTCCAAGGGTTTGTCTCGTTTCATGGCTTAGCCCATCCACGATGTGGCTCAGTTGATCCCACTGTGTGTACCCATGGCCTGGGCAACGATGTAACAATGTGTAGTAGTGGGCCATGGCAGCATCCAAGGGTTCATGATGACCTTACTTCCAGCCTTGGATATTCTTATGCAAATTGGACACTCTGGAGTACATTTGATACTTTTCGTTGAATAGTTCTAGCATCGTACTCCACCTCCTGATGGTTTCCGATTCTAAGGACCGGTACCAGCTCTATGCTTCTTTGGTGAGTGTCCTTGGGAACAACTTAAGCTTCTGCCACTCACTGTCTATATTCTGCAAGGCATAGGCATTGTGGAATGCCTGCAAATCATTTTGCAGATCAGCATTGTATGCCTCCTCAAATCGTGGGATATTGTTCATGTCTAATCGTTTGATCCTACTATCCTTCAAATGCCTTGTGGGAATCCTAACTACCTTTGTTATGTCAAGCATACTTCAGGTTGTGAGTAGAACCTTGTCATGATCGTCTCTTTCATGATGGCTATGATGTCTGCATGATTCCCTACTCTCCCTACGTCCTTCCCCTTGTCCTCTCTCTCGACTCTCCTGTCGAGGTCTCTCATCCTTTTTACTTTTATTCCCACCTTTATGTTCATGGTGGCTGCACCCAGATGTGGAAGGAGAGGGTGAGTGATGTGAAGAAGGGGAAGAAGAAGGGGAACCATCGCCATGACGATGTTTCTTGCCTTCTCTTCGGCTGCTAGGGCCCCGATCGGGGTGACGATCAAAGTGCCTGTCCTTAGCATGAGTAGTTGTTCCCTCTATGAATAGCTGGGGTTCACAGGCATCAGAACCAGGGATGTGTATCATTGATCATAGGTTCTGATACCCTTCCTCCTCACCATCATTATGAGGGGGAACATCATTTGTTAAAGAACCTGTGATAAGGGGTTCCTCATATCTTATTTCGCTAAGGACGTGCGGGGCTTTTCCCTTCAGAAAAGTATGTTGGCTCTCCTACCTTAAATCTCTCATACATTAGGCATCTATGGGATAATAATCCCTCATGTCAAAATCATCCGCAACGTATTCAGTGTAATGTTCTTGCATGCCAATCAATACCAAGGCACGGAAAAGCATGCGAGAGGTTGATCAATTTGGGGGTTACACAATGTTACCTTGCAAATCTCTCCACTGCAGTTGTTCGTCTTGATGGAGAATAAAAGTAAAATTAGGAATATACTCATCGAGATGAGTATATGTCATCTTATATTGTTGAGGCACTGGCTGATCTTGGTTATGTTTTTTATATTGCCGACTGTCTCTAGTATGGTCCTTAGGTGGTGAGTTGCTCTTATGAGAAGAAGGCATTGTTGTCTATGTGCTAAATGACCATTATAAAATTTTTCTTTTGATTAACTCAAAGGTTCGTTAAGGCTCACAACGATGTGAGTGATATCCCTTATGTTCTATTAGGTGCACAAACACTCAGTCCCCGGCAATGGCGCCAATGATGAGTGGCGAGGTACCCCTACACTCAACCATACGAAACGAGCATAGCACACGTAATCCGGTCAAACTTTGTAGACTAAATGCCTAAACGCCCCATNATTAACTAGCGTCAGCATCCGTTCCCACTTACCGTACACACCCTGAACCGATGCAACTGTGGCTACCAAATGCTAATCATTAATGGGATCACCACACGTAACGCACGTGCTCGAAGTGGTCATACTGAGGCACCTAACTAGCCTAAGTGTGATAAGCAACCGATTCCTTGACTAGCCGTACACACCCATAGGTGCTCGTAGCCAAGTCGTACTTACCCCACATTCTAGGAGTGAAGGGTGAGAGGTCCTAACTAGCCTAAGTGTGATGAGCAGCTGATTCCTTGACTAGCTGTACACACTGGGACTACCACTGGGATTACCAAGCATAGATCTTGGAATATGCTACTAGGTTACCAAGTAGTCACAATGCTCGTAATCAAGTTGTACTCATACTGCATGCGACGAGCAGCCGATTGCTTGACTAGCCATACACATCCTTAGATGCTCGTAATCAAGTCATACTCATACTACATTCTAGGAAAGCAATAAATAACAATAAATAAAATCCTATCCATGCACTTCAAGGTTTATCCAATCAAGTTCGTCTTTATTGCCGTACACAACTTGTGTTTAGGTACAATGTTGCTCGAATAAAGAGCCGTTCACTCTAGGACTCCTATTGCGGGCACATGGGAAATTAATCTAACTCTGGAGTGATCAAATTACCAAAGCTTCCCTACTTCTAGCTAGGATGGGAAATGAGGGGAGTGCCACCTCTTATTTATAGATTTGGCGGCAGACCGTGATATTGCGTACGTGATATCGCAGGGGACGACTCAATATCGTGTATGCGATATCGCATGGGATGCGATATTGCGACGGCTGCGATATCGTGTACACGATATCGCGGCTTGTTTATATTGCATCTCATCAGTCTATAACTTGAACATCAATGATTAATTAATTCTAATAACTCTCATGCATGTTTCCAAATTTTTCCTCATTGAGCGGTGTTGTCTTTATGTGTGGTTAGTGGTTCTATGGTGGTGGACGCTAGATGATACAATGCAATATTACTAGTAGTGGTTGATCTTGGTATAGAATCCTTATGAATAGGTATAATGGTCGTTTAATTATGCATTGCACATGGAACCTATTATGACCATGGTAAGATACCTCACATATTGATTTTTTAATTCCTACTCAATCCATCTCACCTTACTAGCATGGGGTAATTATTTATTGCAATCCCACATTAGCAATGGATGAGGATAAAGAAAAAACTCTAACAATAGAAATTTCAGATGTTAACTTGAAACATTAGCACTCTTAATAAAAATACCTCTAAAATTATGAATTCCATGAAAACACGAGGAATCTACATTGTTTACCTTCAAGAAATAAGATGAAAATGGGAGAGAGCTAAATATTTAGGCTAGGGTTTCAAAATCTTCTACTCAAGAAAAGAAACTCATCAAAATGTAGTGGGCATCATCATTGATCAATCTATCAAAGACAAAGTGATACAAGTATATCACCATGACATTCGAATTATGGGTATCAAACTTGTGCTTGGAAATGAGATCATTAACATTATCAATGCATATGCTCCACAAATTGACCTAGAAAATTTGATTAAGTAGGATTTTGAGATTCCATGGATCATGTGCTTCAAGAAATTTCCCAGCAAGAAAGCATCTCCATTCAAGAGGATTTTAATAATAATGTTGGATCTATGAAAATTAGATATGATAAGATTCATAGAGGATAAGAATTTGGAAAGCACAATGATATGGGAGGTTTACTACTATAATTTGCAAGTTCTTGCGACTTTGCAATTTGATGAATCATGGATTGGTTACATCGATTGGGCCCTATCGACTAGGCCTCATCGATGCATGATTTGATGCGTTGATGTGGCCTCATTGATGTAGTGTTCATTTTCACCTATAAATATCCACTCACTTGTGGTGTTTATGGCATGTATTGTCATATATGTAGTAGAGCTCTTACAATTTTGTCAGTTGAAAGTTAGAATATTTGTGTAAGTGCTTGCAATATGGGTCAAGAGTGTACGAATCTTTATTCAAGCACTATTGTACCTAAGCACGGTAGTGTGTGCGAAAATAAAGATGAGATTTTTGATAAACCTTGCAGCACTTTGAAATACATTAATTATTTATTTTTGCATTTAATTTTTTATGCAATTTCCTTTAATGCTTTAAGTAATTAAACTAAATTAAGCTAAACTAAGCTAAATTAAGCAGCGATTAATTAAGCATATAAGTACAACCACTTTGAGCATGCGCATGACACTTGGTAATCCCAGTAACGCTTAATGTTTGGTAACCTAGTAACATTATATGTGTTCAAGATGCATACACAAAGTGGGATTGGATGCTTATGTTAGGATTAGTTAGACATTGTAGGTTAAATTAGCAATTAAATTATTTCATTTCTTTCATCCTTTGTGATGAGATGCGATATCGCATGGGCTGTGATATCGCGTACACGATATTGCGTCGTCCCCTGCGATATTGCGGTCTACCGCCAAATCTATAAATAAGAGGTGGCACTCCCCTCATTTCCCATCCTAGGCTTAAAGTAGGGAAACTCTAGCAGTTTGATC